>JAQPPZ010006377.1:0-11029 GCA_028583015.1 Wollemia nobilis
AGCAATGCACCAAAACCATCCACAAAGTGACAAAACAATTTATGTGGTTCACCCAAGTAGGCTACTCCATGGATAAAAATTTTCTCTAAAAGTTATATCATAGTTCTTTGGGAAACCTTCCCAAATTACAATGTTTATGAGCCACTACTCCAAAGGAGATACCTTCCCTAACTGCGCTCCAGGCCGGTGATCCTCTAGAAGACCTTTACCTTCGTTGCCCTTAGCAAGTGGATCTCTATCCATGAAGACACTTGTCTTCCATATACATTGGAGACCTCTATCCTCAAACTCTAGCCTCAAAGTTGGCCCTCTAATTTCGCTCTTTTGATTCTTGATCAGCACAAATGTCTTCTTCCTCTTTCTTTGATCGCATCAAACATAGTCCCTCGATGCGGCACAAATTCGGCCTCAACTCTACATCAATATTTGTCCTCAACTGGTCCTCAAATCTGGTTTACAAAAATGGTTCACCAGCTTGTACTAATGTTGGTTTGATCTTCACCCAAGTCTTCAAGACTTGTTTTAAATCTACTTTACAAGTTCTTACTTAGAACCTACCCAAAACCTCAGCAAGCTCACAAAGAAGACTTTCTTAGCAAACTCACAAAGATAATTGTTAGAGACCCAATGTGATTCATCAACCTCACTTAGAAGCATAAAGAGAATTGTTAGAGGAGACTCAATATGTTCTATACTTAATTCGTAATATCAATATCAAATCTCAAAAGAATAAGATAGATGTAATATGCTTTTCTTAAGAACATAAAACACAAATCTATTCTGCGCAAACACATCCACAATCATAGCCGCCCTTGATAAAATTCTACCTTTTGCACTTTCTTCGCAAATATAGCAGCACTTCAACACTCTGCGATCGAACTCCTCATCTTGTGCATCAACTCACCACTTCTGCGCTATCTACGCTATTATGGCTGCATCTCGCACACTTCTCTCGAATTGACTTGACTCACTCTTTGCGCATAGTGGACATCCCTTCACAAGTTTGATTCACACATTACGATATATGAAACTCAAAAATAGTCCTCCTTTTATAGCATTAATTCATGATCAAAAACTTAATCTTTAGTGGGTTGTTGCCCTTCAACCACGTAAAACACAAAACCCTACAACACGTCAACCCGGTTAACGTTGTCGACTCAAAATTAAATACATCCTTCAATCGCCTTTGGTTCTATAGCTATCCCTATGAAACTTACATGTCGCGATATCATGACACCTTTATATTGCCTTTCACTTTTATAGCTTGCTTGTCATAAAATTGCAACACCTTGGCCTTTGTTGACTTCCTTTGTGCTTTTGTCATGAAATCGTGACACTTTTGCCTCTTACTGACGTCATATCACTTACATCGCCTTGAAATCATGACACTTTAGTCTTCATGGCCTTCCTCTTAGATTTTGTCATGAAATCATGACATACACTTCTCTCTTTTTGACATAATTTGCAACTCTATCACAAAATCATGACGCTTTCGCTGTCTTAGCTCTTTTCACGCCATATGCTCGTGAAACTAGAACATGTTGTGAAATCATGATGCTTTCACCTTCAAGCTCTTCCTTCTTCAATTCATCATGAAATCATGATGCTTCTTCTATTCCAAGACTTGCCTAGCTTTGTTTGTCACGAAATCGTGACACTTTCTCCAACTACAGCCTGTCGCAAAATCGTGACACTTTACGCATCACGTACAACTTCTTTGTAGCCTATCCAAAAAGTGCAACACTTTCTTTTTGAAATATTTCTTTTCCGCCTATCATGAAATCATGACACTTCTGGCTTCCGTATGTTTTCTTTACTGCCTATCATGAAATCGTGACACTTTTGGCTTCCGTACGATTTCTTTTGCAGCTTGTCATGAAATCATGATGCTTCTCCTTTCAGGCTCTTCCCTTTTTTGCATGTCATGAAATCATGACATTTTACATGTAACTTTCTCTCTCTTCGAACTTGTCATGAAATTCCGAAGTTATTTTTATGGACTCTCTCTTGTACATCATGTCACGAAATCGTGACACTTTTAAACAAACAATCACTTTGCATAATGTCACAAAATCGTGACACTTTTCCTTCTCTACCGTCCTGCACTTTTCGAGTCATGAAAATGTGACATCACGAAATCATGACACTTTCCATCTGATCTTCTTCCCTGCCAACATATCACGAAAACGTGACAGTTTTGTCTGCTTTGTCTCTGTCTTCCAGCATGTCGTGAAATCATGACACTTTTCTTGAACTTTCTCTCTCCTCAAACATGTCACGAAATCGTGATAGTTTTGCCCGACACTTTCTCTCTCCTCAAACATTTCTTGAAATCATGATAATTTTCCCAAACGCCTGGTTACTTTTCCCTTGTTGTCTTTTTCTTGATCTTTTGCAACAATGAGCTACCCTAATCTTCTTGGAAACTCACTGTCCATGCTGAAACCTTCATCAAGACACATTCTTTGACAGCAAACCAAATTGCTTCAAGACCTTCTTGACATCAATGACAACATCTACACTTAGAGTAAAGGCAATGTACCCAATGTACCCAAAATTGCAACAATATCCCCCTTTGTCATTGATATGGCAAACCTTTACAAAGCACATCTTCAATAGCCAAAGAAGCAAAATCAATCACGGTGACCAGCGAGAATATTTCTTTGAAGTTTTACTTCCCCTGACTTGAAGCTCTCTTCTTCACTATGAAGCTCTCCCCATTACTCATATCTCTCCCCCTTTGTCATCAATGGCAAAGGGTCACCTTTGGGGCTCAGGACTAAGAATGAGCCTCTTGCTTCAATCCCTCCCCCACCTCATAATATGGTGATTAAAATAGGGTTGGGAGTAAATATCCCATGAGAGCCTTGATCATCATCGGTTTCTATGACTTCCTTCTTGAGCCTTGCTTTTGAACTCTTTGTCCATATTCTTATTACTGTTCTTGCTCTTGTTCTCATCCCCTATTCTTGTTCATGCATGATCCACGGACACAATTCCTTTTCTATTTGTTCTTGTATCTTGAATGATCAGCTCTACAACTTTGTCTAGTTTGTGTGACCTGCATTGTTGCACTTATAACAAATAACAACGTAATTTCTTTTAGACATATCTATTCTTTTAATCCACACAGTTCCTAACTAACCGTGAACCTATTATTAGCCTTAGGACAATTGCCTTATGCCCCAAGCTTGATTACAAGAGTAGCAATACCCATGAAAAAAATTACCACTTATGGCTTGTTCATTTACCTTCTTCACTTGAGCCTTTAATGTACGGCCATGTGACCAAACACGTGATCGCAAAACATACGTCGTGAAATTTTCTTTGTGCAACCTCTTAGGTCTGAAAACATCTTCTTCTCAATCTGAATTTTGTTTTCTATTTCTAAGCATCTATGACTCACGGACTCATGATACGAAGTAATTTTCTTCATCATAAATTTCTTCCTTTTGAAGAATATCTTGATAGATTCACCAACTTTGTTCCTTATGCGACTCAACAAAACCGAGGCTGTTTTTATCTATTGTCTTTGTTTGACCTTTGATGAGATACTTAACCTTTTTGGAGCTATCATGAAACATTGTCTGACTTATCCTTGTACTCTTTAGTTTCCATTTTCAAAGAAGTCATTTTTGTTCCAACTCATTATTCTTGAATAATCTTAGACTCTAACCTCCTTGAGTTCTTATGTCTTAGTCATAGAGAAGCCAAGACTTACGCTAAGATCATTTTTTATTTTAAGATTTGTATTGTCCTCCTCTAGTTGTTTCTTCAAAGAAATAATATTTTTTCTTGTTTGTAGCAAGAAACGAGTCTCTTTCTCATTGATCGAGGACACGAGGGTTCTTCACTCCTTTTGGAATTTTCTATTTGTAGCTTCAGATTGCTAACAACTTTGTTGCGATTCCTCTTCATGTTTTCTTTGCATATATCAAATTTATTACTCATTTCTTCTTGCATTTTTAAACCATCAATTTCTTTTTTCTAGCTTGTTGCAATACATTTTCTGGATGATTGCATTTACGATATATTGCGAAATTTTGTATAATCTTACCTTGTACTTTCAAACATGTGATTACTGCTCTTCTGCATCCTCAACCTTTATACTCAGGTCTAAAATCAGTTTATGTTTCCAATTTGCTTACTTGCATCCTTCCTTTCATCACACTCTAGTTGAATACGTTTCTTCCTACCAATTTTGAATGGATCATCTTCATCTTCACTGCTACTAAACCCATATGCTTTAGCGTTCATTATGGTAGGTTTACCACAAACAAAACATTCTCTACCTTGTGAGAAATCAAGCGCAAAGTGACCGGTCTTCCCACATCTAATTGTAAAACTTTATTAATCGGCACATTTCTCCCTTTGTTTGATTCATCTCTTGAATCTATTTCCATTCTTCCTCCAAAAATAGCAACATTGAGTTCATCTTCATTTTCTTTCATGACCATGTGTGTTTTCTTCTTCTTGTGTCTCATGGTTTTGCTTTTGCCTTTCCTTGCCATTTGTGTTCTTGTAAGATTTTCCTTCAAGCTATTAAACTTTTTGAAACTTTTGCTCTGATACCAATTGAAGAACACAAGCTTATGCGAGACGGGTGAACGAGTATAAGACGCTTTTACTTTTTCTTTTATATTTCAAAATAGTAAAGCAATATACCCAAAGAAATATCAAGCAATGCACAAAACCATCCACAAAGTGACACAACAATTTACATGGTTCACCCAAAATTGGGCTACTCCTGAGATAAAAATTTTCTCTAAAGGTTATATCATAGTTCTTTGAAACCTTCCTAATTACAATGTTTATGAGCCACTTTGCTCAAAGGGAATCCTTCCCCTAACTCTACTCTAGTGAGTGAGTCCTCTAGAAGACCTACTGCCTACTGCTACCCTTGGCAAATGGATATCTATCCAGAGGGCACATCTTCCCTACCATAATTTCAGAACCTCTATACTCCAACTCTATCACCTCAAAGCTGGACCTCTAATTTGAACCAAACATAGTCCTTTGGTTTGGCACAAATGTCTTCTTCCTCTTTCTTTGATCTACATCAAACACAGTCCTTCGGTTTGGCACAAATCTGACCTCAACTCTACATCAATATTTTTCTCAACTGGTCCTCAAATACGGTTTATAGAAATGGTTCAGCAACTTGTACTAATACTGGTTTTGATCTTCACCCAAATCTTCAGAACATTTCAGATCTACTTTGCAAGTTCTTACTTAGAACCCACCCAAAACCTCAGCAAGCTCACAAAGACCCACTTAGCATGAACTCACAAAGAGAATTGTTAGAGACCCAATGTGATTCATCAACCTCATAGAAGTATCAAAGAAGAATTTTAGAGAGTCAATATGTTCTATACTTAATTCCTAATCTCAATATCAAATCTCAAAAGAATAAGATAGATGTAATATGCTTTTCTTAAGAACATGAAAAACAAATCTATTATGCGCAAACACAATCGCAATCGTTGTCGCCCTTGATCAAATTCCACCTTTTGCACTTTCTTTGCAAATATAGCAACACTTCAACACTCTGCGATCGAAATCATCATCTTGCGCATCAACTCGCCACCTTTGCGTTATCTGCGCTATTATGGCTGCATCTTGCACACTTTGCTCGAATCGACTTGACTCACTCTCTACACATCGTGGACTTCCCTTACGCAAGTTGGATTCACACATTCAATATATGAAACTAAAAAAATAGTCCTTTTATAGCATTAATTCATGATTAAAAACTTAATCTTTAGTCAGTTTTTGCCCTTCAACCACGTCGGCTACAAAACCTTATGCTGCATCAACCTAGATTTAACTTTGTCAGCTCAAAGTTAAATCTGTCCTTCAACTGCCTATGGTTCTATAGCTATCCCTATGAAACTACAACATGTCATGATATCATGAAACCTTCATAGCCATACACCTTTTATAGCCTGCTGTCGTAAAATCACAACACCTTGGCCTTTGTCGATTTCCTTTGTGCTTTTGCCACAAAATTGTGACAGCTTTGCCTCTTGCCGACGTCATCTCGGTTCTATCATGAAATCATGACACTTTGGTCTTCATGGCCTTCCTCTTAGCTTTTGTCACAAAATCGTGAGCACATACCTTACGCTAACGTCATACGCAACTTTATCACAAAAATCAGTGACGCTTTGGCTGTGTAGCTCTTTTTTCCATATGCTCGTGAAACTAGAACATTTTGTGAAATCATGATGCTTTCACATTCAAGCTCTTCTTCTTCAATTCATCACGAAATCGTGATGTTTCTTGTTAAGACTTGCTAACTATTTCTGTCATGAAGTCGTGAAACTTTCTCCAACTGAACACTTCCAACTCAACTTGTCATGAAATCATGACACTTTTTGCATTTGTACAACTTCTTGTAGCTTTGTCACAAAATCGCAACACTTTGACTTTTCGAAATATTTCTTTATCGCACTATCCTTGAAATCACGACACTTACGGCTTTCGTATGTTTTCTTTACTGTCATGGAAATCGTGACATTACGCTTCCATATGATTTCTTTTGTAGCTTGCAATGAAATCGTGAGTACTTCTCCTTTAGGGCTCTTTCCTTTCTTTGCATGTCATGAAATCATGACATTTTACATGTAACTTTCTCTCTCTTCAAACTTGTCACGAAATTACGTTTGATTCTTTTGTGAACTCTCTCTTGACATCATGCCATGAAATCATTGACACTTTTTCGTACAAACAACACTTTGCGAATGTCACAAAATCGTGACACTTTTCCTTCTCTACTTTCCTACACTTTTCGAGTCATGAAAATGTGACATGTCGCAAAATCGTGACACTTTCCATCTGCTCTTCTTCCCATGCCAACATGTCGCGAAATCGTGACAATTTTAATGCCTTTGTCCTCTCTTCCGACCCTTATGTGGAAATCATGACACTTTTCACGAACTTTCTCTTTCCTCTCAAACATGTCACGAAATCGTGATAGTTTTGCCAAGCACTTTCTCTCTCCTCAAATATTTCATGGGGAAATCATGACGGTTTTCCGGCTGCCTACATACTTTCCTTACTTGTATTTTCTTGATCTTTACCAATGGGCTACCACGATCTTCTTGGAAACTCACTTGTCCATCTTTGAAACCTTCATCAAGACACATTCTTTGATATCAAACCAAATTTCTTCAAGACCTTCTTGACATCAATGACAACATCTACACTTAGAGTAAAGGCAATGTACCCAATGTACCCAAAATTGCCAGCAATATTCCCCTTTGTCATTGATGGCAAACCTTTACCCCAAAGCACATCTTCAATAGCCAATGCGAAATCAATACGAGGCGACAGGCGAGAATATTTCTTTGAGAGGTTTTCTCCCACGAACTTGAAGCTTTCTTCACTATGAAGCTCTCCCCCTTACTCATGTCTCTCCCACTTTTGTCATCAATGACAAAGGGTCACCTTTGGGGATCGGGAATAAGAATGAGCCTCTTAGCTTAGTTCCTCCCCCACCTCTAAGAAGGTGATTAAAACAATGTTGAGGTAGAAATCTCCCATGAGTTGTCATCGCCGGTGTCTCTATGACTTCTCCTTGCCGGGCCTTCTTTTGAACTCTTTGCCCATATTCTTGTTACTATTCTTGCTCTGTTCTCATCCACCATTTCTTGTCCATGCCTTGATCCACGGACTGTTCATGCCTCTGTTTGTTCCCTTACTCATTTTTTTATTTTAAGATTTGTATTGGCCTCCTCTAGTTGTTTCTTCAAAAAAATAATCTATTTTTCTTGTTTGCCTTGTAACCAGTATCTTTCTCATTGATCTAAGACCTAAGAGTTTCTTCAGTCCTTTTGGACTCTTCTATTTACAACTTCAGATTGCTAACAAATTTGTTATATTCCTCTTCATGTTTGCTACATATATCAACTTTATTACTCATTTCTTATGTCTGCATTCTTAAACCGTCAATTTCTTTTTCTAGCTTGCTACAATGCTGTTTTCTTGGATGCTTGCATTTCGAGATCTTTAAATTTTTGTAATCTTACGTACTTTCAAGCGTGATTATATCCTTACCATCCTCAACCTTTTTACTCAGTCTGAAATCAAATTTTGTTTCAATTTACTTAAGCCTTCCTTCTTCATCACACTCTTGTTTAGAATCTTGTTTCTTCACCAATTTTGAACAAATCATCTTCATATTCACTACTACTAAACCATGGCATCGACGTTCATTATGACTCGGTTGACCACAAACAAAACATTCTCTACCTTGTGATCAATCAACTGCAAAGTGATAGGTCTTCCCACATGCAGTGTAAAAACTTTATTAATCTAGCTTGTTCTGCTTGTTTGATTCATCTCTTGAATCTATTTCCATTCTTCCTCCCAAAATAGCAACATTGAGTTCATCTTCATTTTCTTTCATGACCATGTGTGTTTTCTTCTTCTTGTGTCTCATGGTTTTGCTTTTGCCTTTCCTTGCCATTGTGTTCTTGTAAGATTTTCCCTTCAAGCTATTAAACTTTTCGAAACTTTGCTCTAATACCAATTGAAGAACACAAACTTATTCTCTTGAGAGAGATGGGTGAACGATGTAAGACCGCTTTTTACTTTTTTCTTTATACTTCAAAATAGTAAAGCAATATACCCAAAGCAATATCAAAGCAATGCACAAAACCATCCACAAAGTGAAACACAAATTTATGTGGTTCACCCAAGGTGGGCTACTCACGTGAGGATAAAACTTTTGTCTAAAAAAGTTGTATCACGGTTCTTTAAGAAACCTTCCTAATACAATGTTTATGAGCCTTACAGTTTAAAGGAGATACCTTCCCCTAACTCTACTCTAGTTTGGTGATCCTCTATAAGACCTACGCACTCCTACGCCTGCAAATGGATCTCTATCCACGATACACTTATATTCCCTAGTCACGGATGGAGACCTCTGTCCTCAACTCTATCAGCTCCAAATTTGGCCCTCTAATTTACACCAAACATAGTCCTTTGATGCGGCACAAATGTCTTCTTCCTCTTTCTTTGATCTACATCAGAAACACGAGTCCTTCGGTTTGGCACAAATCTGACCTCAACTCTACATCAATATTTGTCCTCAATGGTCCTCAAATCTAGTTTATAGAAATGGTTCACCGACTTGTACTAATCTTTGGTTTGATCTTCCTTAGTCTTCAGAACTTGTTTCGGATCTACTTTGCAAGTTCTTACTTAGAACCTTCCCAAAACCTTGTAAGCTCACAAAGACTTACTTAGCATGAACTCACAAAGAGAATTGTTAGAGACCCAATGCTTGATTCATCAACCTCATAGAAACATATAGAATTGTTAGAGACTCAATATGTTCTGTTGTAATTCCCTAATCTGTCAAATCTCAAAAGAATAAGATAGATGTAATATGCTTTTCTTAGAATTATGAAACACAAATCTATTTTAGCATGAAACACAAGCCACCAATCATAGTGAGTCAGCTAAGTAAATTCCACCTTTTGCACTTTCTTCACAAATATAGCGACACTTTAACACTCTACGATCGAACTCCTTATCTTATGAATCAACCTACTTCACTTTTGTGCTATCTACGTTCATTATGGCGCATCTCACACACTTTGCTCGAATCGACTTGAATCACTTTCTACGCACCGTGGACTTCGCTTGTGCAAGTTTGATTCACACATTCTATATATGAAACTCAAAAATAGTCATCCTTTTATAGCATTAATTCATGATCAAAAACTTAATATTTAGTCAGTTGTTTCCCTTCAACCACATCGGCTGCAAAAACCACAGCATCTTTGTTTCAACCTAGATTTAACTTTGTTAGCTCAAATTTAAATGTTGTCCTTCAGCAGCCTCACTGGTTCTATAGCTATCCCTATGAAACTACAACATGTCGTGATATCATGACACCTTTATAGTCGTACACCTTCTATAGTCACATTGTCGCAAATACGCAACACCTGGCCTTTGTCGACTTCCTTTGTGCTTTTGTCATGAAATCATGACACCTTTGCCTCTTCTTTGACGTCATCTACTTCTGTCAGCCCAAGTGTGTGCCCCCAAAGTCTTCATGGCCTTCCTCTCAGCTTTTGTCATGAAATCACGACACATGTTGCTTTTGCTAACATCATTTGCAGCTGTCACGAAATCGTGATGCTTTCAACATCTTAAGCTCTTTTACACCTTACATATGCCCCGTGAAACTAGAACAATATTTGTGAAATCAGTCATTGCTGCAGCAAGCTCTTCCTTCTTTAATTTGTCATGAAATCATGGCACTTCTTTTATTTAAGACTTTTACTTCATTTCTATCATGAAATTGCGACACTTTCTCCAACTACAAGTGCCAAGCCAACTGTCCTTGAAATCATAACCTTTTGCATTCGTACAACTTGCTGTGCTTTGTCACAAAATCACAGCCTTTCAGCTTTTTGAAGCTTTCTTTCACGTCTGTCTGAAAATCATGACACTTACGGCTTCTTTACGTTTTCTTTATTTACTGTCGTGAAATCGTGACACATTTGGCTTCCATATGATTTCTTTTGTAACCGCCCGTGAAATCTTAGCGCTTCTCCTTTCAAAGGCTCTTTCTTTTGCTACATGTCACGAAATCATGAAATTTTACATGTAACTTTCTCTCTCTTGAACTTGTCACGAAATTGCGACAATTCTTTTCAACGGGACTCTCTTGACATCATGTCGCGAAATCATGACACTTTTTGTCTGAACCCTTACTTTGCGAATCGTCATGAAATTGTGACATTTTCCTTCTCTACCTTTCTACACTTTTCGAGGTCATGAAAATGTGACATGTCATAGAAATTGTGAAACTTTCCATACACTCTTCTTCCACTGCACCAACATGTCACGAAATCGTGCCAATTTTATCCTACTTGTCTCTGTCTTCAGCCATATATCATAAAATCGTGACACTTTTGCTAAAAATTTCTCTCTCCTCAAACATGTTTGTGAAATCATGATAGTTTTGCCAGCACTTTCTCTCTCCTCAAGCATTTCATTAAATCGTGACAGC
>JAQPPZ010006378.1:0-11231 GCA_028583015.1 Wollemia nobilis
GGACAACTCAAGAACAAGAAGCTAGGATCTCAAACCCAAAATTGCCAACAAAGAAATAAATGGTAAAGGGACTACCCCTTATAGAACAATTGAATAAAGCATGTGAAGGTTATTAGGTTGGTAAGAAGCATAGGGATACATTCTCTATAGGACATTCATGGAGAGCTTCACAACCACTAGAGCTGTTGCATTCAAATATCTATGTCCCAATGCAAACTAACACATTTATCGATAAAAAATACTTGCTAACATTAATAAATAACTCTAGTTAGCGGACATGGGTATATCCCATTAAAAAAAAGTGAAAATCATTTGGTAAATTTAACGAGTTCAAGGCTCTAGTTGAAAAACAAAGCAACTATTATGTGAAGACTCTTAGAACAAATGGAGGAGGTGAATACATCTCCAATGAATTCCATAACTTCTGCAAACAAAATGAAATTTGAAGGTATTTCACAACAAGATACACATCACAATAATATGGTGTTGCAGAGAGAAATAACAAAACCATCATGAATATGGCATGAAGTATGTTGAAGGCAAAGGGATTTCCACATGAGTTTTGTATAGAAGTTGTATGTTGTACATTTTATCTACTAAATAGGTGTCCTATGAAAAATGTGAAGAAATGAAGTGCTCAAGCGGCTGGAGCAACCAAAAATCAAGCATTGCTCACTTAAGAGTATTTGGTGCATAACATATGCACGTGTTCCAGATGAGAAGAGAAAGAAACTATACAACAAGGTAGAGAAATACATCTTCATTAGTTAAAGTGAAGAATCAAAGGCTTAAAATTTGTATAACCCTATCACGAATAAATTGGTTATAATCCAAGATATGAAGTTCCTAGAAGATGAAGTTTGAAACTGGAAATCCTAGATTGGTCAACTAGAACCAACAATTATTGAGTTTGAGAACTTGGAAAAATACAAAGTACATCGACCTATAACTTCAAGTGGTAGTACTGATTCCAACAACGGAATCGGATGATCATCATGGTCACCTCCACTTGCAACAAGGATCTCCAACCGATACATTGACAAAGACAAGGAGCTTGCAAGATATTTATGAGGTAACAAAAATGAAATAGATGAAGAATATTTTGATTTTAATTTATTTTACGAGTGTGATATAATTTCATTTGAATAAGCTATTTAGAATAGAAAATGGGTGAAAGTTATGGATGATGAGATAGAATCCATAGAGAAGAATCAAACCTATAAATTAATGGATCTTCCAGCAGGTAAGAATACCATTGGATTCAAATGGGTCTATAGAACTAATTTTAATTTCCAAGTTGAATTTTATAGACATAAGGCCATATTGGTGGCAAAAGGCTATACGTAAAAATTAGAGATCGACTAGGATGAGGTATACACACTTATAGCCTGACTTTACACAATTAAAATAATCCTGGCATTGGTAGCCTAGAAAGGCTATAATGTTTACTAGATGGATGCCAAGTCTACCCTCCTTAATGTAGTGTTGGAAGAAGAGGTCTACACAGACTAGCCATCTAGCTATGATTTGTATGGGAATGAAGACAAGGTCCTGAAACTGAAGAAAGCCTTGTATGGATTGAACCAATCATCTAGGGCTTGGTACAACCACATTGATGCATATTTTTAGGATAATAGGTGCATAAAATGCTCATATGAGTACACCCTCTATATGAATACAAATGCAATTTGGTATATGATAATAATATTCTTGTATGTAGATGATATGATTTATACTAGAAATAGCAATATGATATTTGAGAATTTCAAAAATGCCATTAATAACGAGTTTGTTATGACGGACTTAGGACTAATGAAGTATTTTATTGCCATTGAAGTTACTCAATCTACAGATGAAGGTATCTTCATTTCTTATGGAAAGCGTACAAAATATATCTTGAAGAGGTTAATATGGAGTACAACAAACACCTTTATCACACCCAGGTTATTCAAGGAGCTGAAATTGAATAAGAATGATTGTGGTAGCAATGTTGGTTTAATTTCTATAAGAGAGTTAATTGGATGTTTGATGTACTTATTACAACTAGACTAAATTTAATATTTACAATGAGTTTGATTAGCAGATTTATAGAAGCATCCAAGAACACTCACTTGCGGGTATGCAAACAAATACTACGATATGTCAATATGAATAAAACTGATGGAAGTATTTTATGCCAAAAAATACTAGCTTGAACTTATTGGCTACACAAATAGTGATTGGGCTAGCTATATATATGATCGAAAGAGAACTTTTGGTTATGCTTTCTATTTTGGATAAAAAACTATTTTGTGGTATTCAAAGAAGCAACTAATTATTGCTTTATCCACTATTGATGCAGAGTATGTTACTGCCAACTTATTCATATTCTAAGAATTTTGGCTTAGAATAATTTTAGGTGAGTTGAATCATCCACGAAGGGGCAACAAAAGAATTTATGTGATAGCAATTTCAGCATAACACTAGCAAAGGATCTATTTTTTCATGGTAAGATGGCTTATATTGATATCCACTACCGTTTCATTAGATAACTAGTGAGAAATCTAATGATATTGAGTTATTTCTTTGCAAGTCAAAGACCAAGTACTTGAGATATTTTCACAAAACTTTTGAAGGAGGAGGACTTTAACAGGTTGCAAGAAATGTTTGGTTCCAAAGTCTTTATGAATTCAGTTTAAATGTGGATGCTAGAAAATTAAACTAGATTTGATGCCTTTGATAGATTTTATCTTCTGTATCAATCATCACATTTCATCAGATATTATTGTACTTGCATTTATTATCGGTAGCTCATGATTTGACTACAATTGTTTAGAAAGTTCACTAGTATTAGGTATGCATTTAATGCATGTCAGTATGTAGGTGATCCTCACCCATAATTCCCTCCATCCACGTCTCTATATATAGGAGTCCCTAGTATTAGATTATGTATGGCATTCATGTGCAATAAGGAGCAGTAGATGAGGAGATAACCCAAATGTAGACTTCGAAGAGTGAGGAGGTGAAGCTACAACATTCATAGACTCAAGTTTGAATTGAACTTGTAACTTTAATTGCAGATGAATGTGTAAAGTCCTCTTATTTGCCTTGTAAAACTGTAGCCACAGTCTATAATATTTTGGTTAATATAAAATATAGTTATTTGTGCATTTATGCCTTTGTGAGAGATATGAATCTTGTATATTTTATCCTTGTGCAAATCCACAATTTGAAAACCCTTGGTTGATCCAAATCCATGTTGGGTGGATGTTTTAATTTTATCTTGGTGTAATTATAAAGTTGGACAAATATTTGGATTAAACCTATTGGGCAGATATTAGAAAATGCCCACCCAAGGCATTAGTTTGTTATTTTCCTCCTATACCTTGGGTGGCACTTTGAAAAGTGATTTTGGGTGGATTTAGGAAAACCCCATTCACTTTGGGTTGCACTTTCCAAGGAGTATTTTGGGTGGACATCATTTAAACTCCACCTCGCAACACTATTCCACCTTCCACCTTGTTTTCTCATGTCGGGGTTGCTTTCTACCCATATCTAATATTTTACAATTAAGGACCACAATACTTAGGGTATAACAACCTGAGGTATCACTCCTAATAATTCAAACATAAAGCACTAACTACTTCAAATGTCCCTGTAAGGACCATGCACTAAATTTTATAAAAATGATGTATACATTTTTTTTTTTTGTATTTACATGGTGGAATCGATAGCCGCCATGGTCCGAGGCTCATTGTCCAACTTTTATGGCCACCCACTAATATTACACGTTGTCGCCCCACATTCACACAAATCTTCGTGCAATTTGCCCCTATAACCACCATGCCACAATCATTTAAACATTTTACACCAGAAAGCACCGGGGGAAAGGGACAAGCATTAGGTCTAAGGAGCAGATTTGAACCTTGGACCTCCACACCCCTTATGGGGTTTGGATGAACTAATTGGTCTACACCTCAGACCTAGACGTATTCATTTTTTAAAACAACAAAAAATATTTTATAGACTTTAGGTTCTTTGACCAAACGTGGAAATATTTAAATTCCTGCTTAAAATTTAATATTAAATTCGTAATCACAAATCTATATATATTTGTAACGTAATAATGAAGAAAATTATATATAGGATAGCAATTATAGCTAAACTCATTTAAACTCTTAAACATGCCTACTTTAATAATACAGGTTTGCTATCCACATCCTGATAGTATGGATAAGAAAATGAGGTATTTATAGGGGAAGCGTCATTGAATTTTAGTAAGCACATACATGGCCACAATTGATCACTTGTGGTTAAAAAAACATTTAAAAGAGAATAATTTGTTAAATAATTTCTCAAAGTAAAAAAATGGTGATAATATTGAATTTTAGATAGATGCCTGATGATGTTGAAAATACATGTCTAACTAATTCTGATGACTTTATACTTTGTTTGTGTATGGAAAGTTCTCATGCTGCTAATGATTGGTTGGATTCTTTCAAGGATGATATTTGTATTTATTCTCTCAGTAAAGAAGACACATTAAGCCAAAGAGGTTTTGATAGAGTAGTAGAAAGAGAGTTTACTGTAAAAAAAATTAATGATTAAAATCCCTCTACATTGTCTGCTATCCTTTTTATTACTTTGGGTATATAATTATGACAACCATGTTCTAGCAGAGATATTTGTTGAAATTCTTGTTTATGTTTATTTTATTGTTTTAATTTTTCTTTTAGTGGTCGTGCAGGGATGATGCTACAATGTAATTGCATACATCATATACCAAACTACAACGGTTGCAAGGTTTTATGCTATTCATGAAAAATTGATGGTCCATTATTTTACATCATGTAATAACTATTTTTTATTATTAATGGTGAAAACAAGGGTTTTTGGAAGGGTCCCAACATTTTTATATAGGCTAACAAAACATTCAACAAGGATAAAATCCGAAGGTCAAAATATTCACCCCCAAGGATCAGATCAAAGAACAACATGAAAAACCAATACAAGAGGCTGGTAATAAAAGACTACAAATAGAACAATATAGTAGAATGTCTAACTAAGATTTGGAGAGGCTGATATTGATCTCCAGCTCTTCCTTATTCAGCTTAATTTGCACTTGGACCTTCAACACCTTCCAAGAGTCCTTCAACACTTAAGTATGCCAAAAAGGATAATTCTTATGGTAAAGGTAAGCTAACATAGGAGGTCCTCCTCAACATGGGCCTCCTTGTCTTTTACAATGTACAAATTCTAGCTATCCCTCTCTAGATAATTGGCTCTGATATAGGTATTGACACTATTCCTCCTACCAATAGGATTGTTGCTCCTTAGAGAATCATCCACAATATGACCTACCTTCCATATTAAATTCAAGTAAACTGATATAACTAAAATTTAGCCTTAGTCATAGAAGCATCAAGACTATTACATTTCCATTCCCCATAATTAGTGTTAAGAACACTACACAAAGAAACAAAAATAGTCCTCGAAGGAAACATATCCATGACAGAGCACAACCTATAAAATTTCCATATTACCAGAGCTAGAGTGACCATCAAAACCTAAAGAGGAGATCATGTGAGGATGAGATGAGTCCATCCAAATATTATTTTAGTTGGTACTAACTCATCGGTTAGCCATGAATTCAACAACTTTGTTTCCTTCTCTTAATGTGTGCATTATTTCCACATATTGAAAGGATTGTAACAAGGACTTGTTATCCCTTAAGATTTCTTCCATAATCCAACTTGGTTCTCCCTTCCCAATTAATTAGTTGATGATGTTCACAAAGTCCCATTCCACTATAATATTTGTAGAATTAGAGAAGGACAAGAGATTTATTTCAAAAATAAGAGCCTTATATTTTGCCACATGATTAGTTTATAAACCACAATGCTTTGAGTAGGCACCAATCAAAATATTTTTTGAAGTTCTAACTACTCCTCCAGCCCCAAACTTTCTTGGGTTGCATTTTGAGGCTCTATCAAAATTAAGTTTCATCTAAAATTCCTTAGGAATCTTCCATTTGGTTTTCTTTCTAATATCCTCCTTCGACATTGGGTCAACAACAATATGAGCTTCCATATTCAAACATTTAGGTATCTTCTTTTATACCCCTTCTCAGTATCATCCCAGTGTTTATTAATTGAGACATTATCACAAGCAGTAATTTTTATTCTAAGGAAAATGTCATTTTTACCTCTACTTGTGCCTTTAAATATCCTCTAGTTATGGTCCACCCATATTGCCTAGAAGAAATGAGAAAGGGAAAAATTCCATAAACATGTGAGTCTATCACTTTTAAAGGGATATTACCATTATTCTACAAAACCAAGGATCAAATGAGACACCACCCACAAACAACCAAAGGCTTGAAGCGTCAAGTAGAGAACCTTTCTTAAGAAGGGAAAAATAACAAATAGGTGCAAGACTGATTCCTCATATACTTTGCACAACAAGCACATATTTGGGATACAATATCCTCTCTTCCTAAGATTGTCTATTTTTAAGATTCTATCTTGAAGGGTACAAGGAAGATAAAAAAAAAATTGGAGAGATGTCTTTTAACTACACTCTCTAACAAGAAACCCATGATATATGTTCATTTTCTTAGGTATCCTTCACCTTCAAGATAATCACAAACCCTACTATCAAATCTATCCTTTAAGGTAACCCAAATGTTGCTACATTCTCTCAAAGAATACATGGGTTTTTCTATAATCCAATTGTATTACCAAACATAATGTAGTTACCATACACAAGTTTCCATTTTCAACCTTTCATTAACAAAGATCTAGATTTAACAAGTCCATTTCATAAAGTAAAACCCTTAGGAGGTTCTGACATCTCAATAATGGTATGGAAGAATCTAAGTACTTGGCCCTAATGACTTTAACCCAAGGAGTTTTGCATTCTTTGATTATTCTCCTTCAAGTTTAGGTAATAAAGCTTCATTAAATTGATGATTTTGCTTTATGCCCAACACTCTTTCTCTCTTAGGTTGACACACTTTATCCTAAGATACATGAGGGAGCCTCTACTTTTCCTTAGGATTGACCATAAAAGTATCTATGGATTTTATCTAATAGCAAGACCACATTTATAGATATTTTAGCATTAAAATAAAAGAAACTAATAAATATTGAAGAGCTACCTGGGATTTTAGAACCCCTTTCCACCTTGATAACTTACATTGAAATATTTCTATAGCAGTATTCCAAAGCACATATTTAACTCTTACTTTAAATAGGAAATCTCAAATAGATTGAGGAGGTTAACAAGATCACAATAAAAATACTAAATATTTTGACGTATCTAAGGGTCGAAGTGTTAACAAATAATAACATGCTTTTGTTAAAATTAGTGCATTGACCTGATATTGTTTATTGTCATGTTGTGTATATTCTGGGATGTTTTGATTCATGTACTAATATTTAATTATCTCAAACTAATGATGAGTAATTGGTTAAATTGAAGTAGCTAGTCTAATTTCCTAATCCTGGCCTTCCTTTCTAACTAAATCCATGGCCCTATCAAGTTCTTCAACTACTAAAATGAATAGGTAAGGTTATAGATGGTCTCTCTATGTTAATAACCTCTAGCTAGGAAAGAATCTCAATGCTTAACCATTTACTAAAACTGAGAACATAGGGAAATATATATACTAAGAGACCCAAATTATCCAAACTGAACTAAAACCAAAGCTTTCCAAAACATTGTCTAAAAATGGTCTAGGAAACCCCATTTTAGGCCTTTCTCATATACAATTTCAAAATTATACATGTTTATCCTCTTTGGTTCATAGAGTGTTGTGAATGCAAAAATGCAACACTATAAACAATAGCAAAAATAGAAGCTATATAGAAACACAAGATTGAATAATAGAATAATTTTAGTGCAGTGGGATCCTAGAAACTCCATTGTTTACAACTTGGATCATGAATATTTTTAATACAATATTACAAGGGTTTACAGTTCTTTGAAACCATAACAAGCAAAGATGTGATGTCTTAAAGCGCATCTTGATCCCAATAGGATTGAGTGGGATTTTTGATATCTAGGTTGATTGCAACTCCATATGCTAATGTAGTGCTCAGGATATACACACAAGGACACAACAAAGAAAACGAGATTAGTAATACCTGTGAGGGCTCCACAGTGTGAGGCCCTCTATAAGTATGAGGATCTATTTTACTTACTACGCTTTTATGTGAGACATCTAATGTAGGTGACTAGTGTGGTGATGCCCTAGCATCACCTAGAGGCTAGGGAAACTTTAGCAATGGTAGTGTAAAATACCCGTGAGCACCTGGTGACTTTAGGAAATGTTTGTGGGCATTTTGTGTTTGTATGGAGGTGCACATGGGTGCCTGGTGTTTATAAAAAGTACTCAAAGGTGCCTGGTGGCTGATGGAAAATTTTTCATAAGTAGATCAAGCAAGGGCATAGGATGCAGTGGCAGATATGGTGAGAAAGGAGAGTGGAATGTGATATATGAAATGGGACTAAGGCACAAAAGGCTTGGTAAAATACTTAAGGCACTCAAGAAATTATGTTATTCAAAAACTCAGAAAACTAGGGAACTTAGAATCAGCGGCTAAGCCATCAAAATAGCTCCTATTTATAATCTAACCTAGGGCATGTTAAGGTTTTAACAACACTAATTGTGTGGTTGATATTAAAGCACATCTAAGGGTAGATAATAAATCTAGGTTGTGGCATGGATTTATGTAAATGGGTGGTCAGGATTAAATGGAATTGGATGGCTAGGATTAATTAACTAAAATAAATATATGTTTATTAAATATATATTAAAATATAATATAAATTGGATGGCTAGGATTAATTAACTAAAATAAATATATGTTTATTAAATATATATTAAAATATAATATAAAATATTATATTTAAATACATATAAAATAGGTCCGAGGTGTTGACCAATTGGTTCATCCAAACCCCATAAGGGGGTGGAGGTTCAAGGTTCAAATCTTGGGCCTCATTGGTTTAAACGCTTGTCCCTTTCTGGTGCTTTCGAGCGGCGTAAAGGTTTAAAATGATTGTGGCATGGTGGTTATAGGGGCGGACTGCTCAAATATTTGTGTGGCAGATTTTGTGGCGGACAGCACATAATACTGTGGCAGCCATAAAAGCTGGATAGCCTACCTAGATTCATGGCGGCTATCGATTCCACCATGTAAATTCAAAAAAAAAAATACATATAAAATAAATATACATAAATAAATGTGAATATTATTTGGAAATGGTAGAAAATATAATTTATGGATAAATTGGCTATGCTTTGGTGGTGGAAGTGGCGAGAAAACCTAGATGGAGGATGAATGGCTAGAATTTGGTGTCTACAAGTACAACACTTCATGAATGGATATAACACCATCCACAATCTACCTCTTAGCCATAAAACTACCTTTGACTCTGAGAAATTAACTTGGAAAAAATTATTCAATTTGTTAGTTAAGGCTTTGGTGAGAATTTTATATATGGTGTTGTGAAGGCTAATTGATCTTAAGTCCTTGAACATGTTGAATCCTTGATTTTTAGGTATTAATATTTAAAAATTAGAGTTCCAATTAGTAGGAAATACACTTTCATGATACCAACCTTTGCTCATATGATCTTCAATCATCCTAGTCATAGGATTGTGCATGCCTATCAACCACTAGGTATCATTATCAAAATGTGTCAATGGCCAAAGTATTTCCTATGGAAAATCTACCCTGTATTAGCTATCTATGCCTAAAAAAATAAGTAGATCATCATTAGATGGTTAGAATCCAACAATGTAGCATGTAATCCAACCTCATAATCAAATTCTACATCACACATGTGAACATACCTGAAGCAATTAAACACAATTGAGCTTAATGCAACAACCACTTCATCCACTTATTTTTATAGGCCTACAATATGCTCTAAGGACACCATGCTTAGTTAATTGAATGAATTGTAAAATATATATACTAGAATAATATATATTATAAGGGTCACCTATTTTGGTATAATTGCATTATTGAGGCTATACATATTTTGAATGAATATTGGATTGTTGTTTGGCCTCTTGCTTAATTATTTTACAAAATATGTGTGTATGTATTATTAGCACATTATTATACTTGAATTTTATTTTAGATGTTTACAAATAATTTTGATTTTTTTGTTATTATATTTTATTATATAAAAATATATTTTTTAATTTTTTAATCAGTGGTGAAAACAAGGGTTTTTGGAAGATCCCCAACCCTTTTACATACTCCAAAAAAACTTTTATCAAGGACAAAAACCCAAAGCTAAAAATAAATATTTGGATAAAAATATCAAATTAAAGAACAACATGAAAAACCAACACAATAGATCAACAATAAAATATTGCAACAAAACAAGAGAATATAATGGTTAACTAAGTTTTGGAGAGGTTAGCATTGACCTCCAAGTATTCCTTCTTATTCTTAATCTACATCTACATCTTCAACACCTTCTAGGAGTCCTTCAACACTCGAGTATCTTGAAGAGGATGATTCTTATGGTAGAAGACAAGTTGAAATAGGAGATCCTCCTCAACATGGGTTCCCTATTTGTTACAATGTATAAATTCTAGGCATCTATCTCCTTATTATTGGATTACATCTAGGTAATGATACTCCTCTTATTTCCAATAAGCTAGGTAACTCCCTAGAGATTCATCCATAGTAAGAGTTATCTTCCATAGTGAATTCAAGTAAATTGATACAACTAAGATTTAGCCTTGGTCACAAAAGTATCAGGATTATTTCATTTTCATTCCCCATAATTAGAGCTAAGAACATTGCTTGGGTAAATAGAAATAGTCCTTGGAGGAAACATATCCATGATAGAGCACAACCTACAAGAAGTTGCATTACCATAGCTAGAATGACCATCAAGACTCAATATGAGATAACATGAGGAGGAAACTATTCCATCCAAATATTGTTTGAGCTGGTCCTAATTTGTTGGTTGAACATAAAGTCAACAACTTTCTCCAAACAAGCTTATATAATAGATTTTCATTATTCTCCATCCAAGATTAGATAATAGATTTTTGTTATATTGATGAATTTGCTTTATACCCAACCCTCCTCTCTTAGGTTGCATACTTTATCCCAAGCCACAAGAGAGAGCCTTTAGCTATCCTTAGGCCTTTATCCCACAAGACATAGATTTTATCCAATAGCAAGACCAAATTTATATGGATTTTTTAGCATAAAAAA
>JAQPPZ010006379.1:0-12027 GCA_028583015.1 Wollemia nobilis
GAGATTCACCTGACTTCACATTAATTTTAGAGTAAATTAATAATACATTTTACGGTGCCATTTCCGGGCCTACGGCTTTCCCTCTCCAGTCCCGAACTCTGTCCTCACCTCTTACATTTTTGAGTTTTTGCATAGAGGCCTCGATCCTCACAGGCAGTGTGCCAGCCTAACAAAAATTTCAGTTCGTTTTCCCTCCGACGAGTTTTCAAATTCACGCCATAAATGGGCAACTTACCGATCCACCATGGCGCTTACGGTGATGGCCTCCCTTAACTGCACAATGATTTGTCTGTTGTCTCTACAGCTAATCATATCCATAAAGCCATCACCGAAATTCTTTGTGTTGCGAAATAAAATAAAAAAAAATGTGTGGTGACACCTCCATATAATTCGTGACCCTCAACTTTGTTTTTCATACGTATTGACGTGTAAATCTGGCCATACCTTCTCCTTATGCAATATATTTGATACGTGCCCTTCTGTTGTCATGATACCACGATGGTACATCACGTGTCAAATTTAACCTTACTGATCGTCGGCTTATTCTCTTTGGTATTGTTTTCACGGCATGTGCCAGCAGCATCAACAAAATATCCGACCAAATGTGCCACTTCTCACTGGCCCTTTGGGAGTCGCGATTTAAATGACCTGTTGTAAAATGTAACATGTCACAATTTCGACCACCCCACCGCCTTTGTATTTCACTACCTTTCTTTAACGCGATCATTCAGGACAGCATCACCCGCGTGTCACGACCTTCAACGCATTATGAAATATCACGACCGGGTTATGATATCGCGATAAACACTTTCCTTAGCATAGCTTTGAAACCTATACCGTGATATCATGTATTTGTAGCCCTTTGTCTCACTTAGAGATACTATCGCGATATGGTGGCCGTCAGCGATATCGCCAGCGAAACTTGCCAAGATAAATTCGTTGCAGATAACATGGTCAGTTGTGATGCCATCCCCCTTGCCTTACAAAACTTCCCCCAAACTGGAAATAAATAAAATAAAGTAAAGTACTTAGAAATGCGGAAAATTTTTGGAAGACTAAGATTACTCTCTTTATAAATCGGATATCCATGGGACAGGGTAATTAAAAGTGATCATCTTCTGTGTTTGTTAGGAAGAACCAGACGGTCCAACCTGTTTTGACAACCAAGTTGCATCTTCAACAGGTCTGCTTTTCCATATCAAATATTCAAAATGCTATTGTTTGGTGTCTGCCTTACGAGTGTCTAATATTTCCTGCGACCTCATCGTGGTTTTGGAGTAGATCTTTGGAATTTGCCACCGTGCATGTAGTAACTCATGCTCTCTCCCTCACTTGATATTTCACTAAATTTGAAATATTAAAATACAGAATTGAAATGTCAAAATAACTTGGCAATTCCACTTCATCGACTCACGACTCCCGTTTCCAGTGATACACTTGGCCCAAACTTCTTCATCTTCAATTTGTTATAAGTCTTGTGAGAATCTCTCCTTCACGAGATGTACATGACCTCTCTAGGCTTCGAACTCTTAGACCACACTTGGTCTGCCCTTGTCTTATATTGAGTATTCATTTTTTTATAATTTGTTTCCTTACTTACTTCATATGGACTCTTTGTAGCATATTCATAAATTCATACACTTGTTTGCACTTTCTCTGTATCGGCTTTCGTATTCCGGACACATTTCTTGGGCTGTTTCCATATATAATGACCCAACGGAGATTTGTTTGCTTATTAGGTAAATTTCAGCACTCATAAATTCACAAATAAAACTAAATCCTACGCCCAGGTTGATCTGCTATCAAAACACCATCATAATAAATTACCAGGCTTCTGTTTACCACCTCTGTCACGCCCCATCAATCTGTAGGTGGGTATCACGAGCTGACTTTAGGTCCATTCAGTTAACTTCTTCTAAGTTCTGCAAAAATAACCAACAAATTTGTATCACAACAGAGTCTTGATATCTTGATGAATATAAAGTCGTACCACAACTTATTAAATAACCTGCAATGTAGGGCTGCATCACTTGTTTTTGGCATGGGATAAAGTGTACCTATGCTGTAAATTTGTCAACTACTACAAATACGAGTCCATTCCCCTACATGATGGCAATCTAGGACGTCCATCATCATTCTATCAGCAGCGCCTAAGTCTTGTGTGGTGATGCAATCCATGTGCAAATGTGCACCTTTGCCATCAGCATACCTCTACAACTGTACAAAATTTTCCATCCTGAATTTGTGTGACAGTAATTTCACTCACCGAGCGTTGTCTTGTCCCAATGAGCTAATCTTCCCCTTTTTTGTGTTTCTCCTTGGCTAAGTTTTCGCATGGAACTCCTTGGAATACATAATTTAATTCCTAGAACAACGTGCAGCATCTTGGATTGAAAATCCAGCCATCTTGTCTATCCACGATGTGAGGTGTGATCCAAGGCAACGCCCAAACCTTGTAAAATTCGGATCTTTAGGGTACAAACCCTTGATTCTTCAAATCCCTACTTGCCTCATTTCAATCAAATTCTGCCTTCTACTCAGAGTATCACAACTCTGTTGCAGTTTCTTTGCTTTTGTGTGAGCACAAAAGGTATAACTCTGAAAGAACTCCACCCGCCATGTGCCCTTTAGTTAGGTTGTTTATTAATATTAATGTCACCTTAAAGCCTAATGGTGAGTAAATAGAACAAATCCTTGGCAATAAATAATGTCTCCACTTTTGTGACACGTACAATGCTTCATATAAATTCTTGGTCATAAATTGAATACTTTTTCAAGCATCATTTGCTTCTCCTTCAAAGCCACATGATGCATTCGACTTAAATCTGACCCCTATTACTGCCCACCTTGCTAGCATCACGATCCTGACCACCTTGTTAAAATTGCAGAATTGCCAAAATAGGCTGTTACGTGACCTTTTCTTTAATGCATCAAAGCTTTTTTATACTTCTAATGTCCCTTGAACTCTTTTTTGTCCCTCTCTTCATTGTTTAAAGTTGAGGTCCCACAAATCTTGTGTTGAAGTTTACTGTGAACTTCTACTTCAAAGATAAGCTAGACCCAAATGACATGAGATTTCGGGAATAAAAACAGTGAGATGCAATAAAAACAGAACTGGCTAGAGACATGAAATAACACGGATAGAATCATATCAAAAGGTAAGAGCACCGCCTTTTTATATTAATTCCAACTCGGTTACAATAGTCTGATTTCTTATTACAAAGAGTGCACAATGATTTTCTTCCGCATGCCCACATGCAAAATGGACAGGCCGGTGTTGCTGCCGCTGGTTGCCGATGAATCTCTGCTTCTGTTGTTCTTCCTGTACTCAAAGAAACAATAAAAATGTTTAATAGCACCTGTTGAATGATTTAAAACAGCAGATTCTAAGTTAACGAGAACATAATGAAACCTACTGTTAAAAAGCCGGTGAATACATGCTTGAAATCAGAATTCAAAACCATAATGTAAAAGAACTAAAAATACACTAAGATTTGTCGACGAATGGGTAGATCCATGGATCCAGATTCATACTCTCCGTATGTAGAAGAAAATGAATCGTAAGGGATGCAGTCGGGTGTCTTACTTTGGCAGCACTTCGTTGCTTTTCAAAATGCTTCGTAACCTTTTTTTCATTGTATCGATCCGGTTTTATAGAGGATCCGGCCTCTGAGATATTAATGTTTAAACCCTAAATCCGTAAGGGCCGCTCAGATTTGATCCTTATCGGGTCATTACTAAGCATGGCTCGCACTGACATCGGAAGTTATGAGGCATGGCCTCGGATCGGATATTTTGAAACCGCTTGTTATTCCATTAAAGCTCGTCGTAAATTGCTTTGAATGCTTTCTTTGGATATTTGCTTTTTAAAATCATTTTTAATGTTTGCTTTAACTCTGCCTTTAACTGATGACGTGTCGGCTTTTGAGTGGTTATATGCATATGTTTACGTGTCGCAGGCGCGAAGGCAGGGGTCTGTCGCGATATCGCGACGGTCGCGATATCGCGACCGCGATATCGCGACCGTCGCGATATCGCGACGTCACGATATCGCGACGTCCAAGGCTGGGCTCCCCTCCTTTTGCTAAGTTTGCTTTTAAAGACTTTGTTTAAGGCTTTGAAGGTTTTGACGTTTGAAGACCATCTTTACTCTGTTCACTTTTCGACCTTCCGAACTGCTGTGCAAGTGGTCAAGACCACTGTTTGACCTCTAAAGGCTGCCCTGAAAGCTGTGTATGTGCATGCGATCAGTGTTTGTAGTCACTTAATCGAATGGTGCTATTTTGGTGTCTACAGATGCCCCTTTTTGGGAAGCGCTGCGGGTGACGCAGTGCTGAGCAAAAATATACGACCAAAGCACTAATGATTAGGGTTTCTTGGTAACCTAACCAACTTTTAATGCCCCAAGTATGGAAAGGGCATGCATTCTTGAATCCTTGCTTCGACGAGCTAAGGAATTTGATTTCAAGTGTTAACCTATTTTGGTGAGGTGTGACTTGAGCTTGGACATTGATCGGTCATGATTAGGCAAAGGGCGTAACCTTTTATCCACGGGGGAACCTTGTGTTCATGCTTCGGGAATGCCAAGTATTTGATCGGTTTAATGATTGCTTGTTTACTGCCCCAAGCGGGAGCGTGATTGTCTTTGTCAATGATTCTTTGAATGCATGTCATTGCCTTGATTGGGTGTGTGGTTGTTGATTGGTGACTAAGTGTGACTACCCCCTCAAGCGACGAATCGATGAGGGAATGACCTTCGTGAGAAAAGCGACGAGTCGCTTGACCCAAGATGACTTAGGTTAGGGTGCCTTTAGATGTTTTTCCATTTGAGCACGTGCAATTTCCCGACATTTGGACCTATTTTTGGTGGGTGTTAACCCTTTTGGTGATGCCATAATGGGGTGAAATCATCAAAAACCCGTCTTCCCGTGGAGCGGTCCAGCTATGATAGCCTTCTTAGGGAAGTAGGAGAATGAGAATTTGAGCCCCGACATCGATTTTCTATGCCAAGAGGTTGAGTGCAAGAGCACTCGTGTCCGGCAATGCTTATTGCTTCTTTTTGTGTTGCATTTTTGTGATGTTTTTGTTGTTTTGATTTTCTTTCTTTACGTAGATGTCATGATTTTATGCACAATGATTGATGTTGATGGGTGCATGCTACTTGATATGGATGGATGCATATGGTATGATAATTACCAATGTTGTATGTTGATTTAGTTTGATGGATGCATGATGAATGCAAATGCATGTGATATGCAGAAATGAAATGGATGTATGGACTTGGTGATATTTGGTTATGGCACCATAGACTGTTTTAGAACTCCATTACTTTGCTATGTACAAATGTGGTGTTTCTTCTTTTTGTATTTTCTGATGGTATTGCAAGGATGAAAAGTAGTGTAATTGGTTTAGAAATGTAGCAAAGGTTTTTCGAGACTCAGACGGTTTTAACTTACTAGCCATGATTGTACTTTATCTTACAAGACTTTTGAACAAGGTATGAATCGGACTTGTTTTTAACCAAGTTATTTCACATCCCTGTGTGTGCAATTGAGTTCATTTATGTGGTATTTGTCAGGATACCGCCAGTGCCGAGATGGGCTTTCAACCGAACCTGTACTGAGGATCACCTAATTAGCTCCACTAACTCCTTTGTTGTATGTAGTTAGATTAATCTGCGGTGTTCTCCAGGATACCATAAGCTAGCTCATCCACATGCAAACATTGATCTGTACACAAGTTAATGTGACAGATATATCGTCATGCGAGAAGTTTACCGCCAGTGACCGATAGGCTATCAACCAAACCGGTACTGAGGCTTGCCTCATGACCTGTCGAGAATCGTTGAGAGTTCCGGGGATTCAAGGTCAACTCCCTTCTTTTCTTCAATTGTATTGGGATACTTGCTCGTTATAGTGATAATAATCACTTGTTTATTTTGATTTATTTTTCTTTTCTCTTGAGCAAGGGATTGGGATATGGAGTGACGATAATCACTATTCTTTGTGCTTTTTGAGATGTGCACTGTAGGGTGTCAAATTTTGAAGTTTTGACATTTTGCAAATTTTTGACGTTTTGCAACTTTGGGATTCTTAGGGAATTGGGTAGGGAGGATGCTTGTCCTTTTGCCAACTCTCGGCATTCTTGGGGTCATTCACACAGGGGGATGAGCAAGATAACCATTTTGCTTATGGTAACCTGGATTACTTGTGCGAGGTTTCATCCTTCGTTCACACAACTCGGGAATTTTTGATGTGTTTTAATTTGTGTTGGGATGTTACGTAACAAGGTGTATTGCAAGTGTAACTCTACCTTCGTAAAATCTGTTTGACTTGATACATTTCATTGCTAAAGAGCAAAATGATGACTGGATCACGAAAAACTCTTGATACATTAAGAGACCACTGACTCTGGTGTGGTAAAGTGCATGGTGTTTTTGCTGTTTTTGTAAAATGGAACAGTGTGGAACAAGATGGACTAGTAGAACCATGATAGCCTATGGTGCCGTTGACCTGTGCGACCATGAATATGCAATGTATGGATGCAATGCTTAATGCAGCTACATATTTTTGTATTTTTGATGGATTGATTTTGGTGAATATGAAGATGAATTGCGAGAAGAATTCTCTATTTGATGAATTTGAATATGCCTAGAAATGAGATGCAAATTTTTGTTGTTTTTGGTGATTTTTGTTGTTTTTGAATTTTCATGATTTTTGACCAAGTGATTGTGGAAATCCTTGGAGCGTTTTGGGATTGACCAAGCGATTGCAAGAATCCTTGGAGCCTTTGGGATTGACCAAGCGATTGTGATAATCCTTGGAGCATTTTGGGATTGACCAAGCGATTGTGATAATCCTTGGAGCATTTGGGATTGACCAAGCGATTGTGATAATCCTTGGAGCATTTTGGGGTTGACCAAGCGATTGTGGAAGAATCCTTATTGAAGAAACCATTTGGATTGACCAAGTGATTTGATAATCCTTGGAGCATTTGGGTTGAAGCGATTGAAAATCCTTGGAGCTTTTTGGGATTGACCAAGCGATTGTGATAATCCTTGGAGCATTTGGGGTTTGACCAAGCGATTGCGATAATCCTTGGAGCCTTTTGAAAGGAAACAAAAAAATAAATAATCCTTGGAGCTTTTGGGGTGACCAAGAGATTGTGATAATCCTTGGAGCTTTTTGGGGTTGACCAAGAAATTGCGATAATCCTTGGAGCTTTTGGGTTGACCAAGATTGATTGATAATCCTTGGAGCTTTTGGGGTGACCAAGAGATTGCGATAATCCTTGGAGCTTTTGGGGTGACCAAGCGATTGCGATAATCCTTGGAGCTTTTGGGGTGACCAAGAGATTGCGATAATCCTTGGAGCTTTTGGGCTTGACCAAAGGGTTTATGAACACCTTTGGAGCATTTGGTGTAATCCACTTGCTCTTCAGGGAATAGAGGTACCCCCAGCTTGACAATCTTTGTGCACCGGATCTGGCTCTGTAGGAATTGGCACGAATGGATCGGCCTTATGCACGGATAGGAAGACGGGGTCCGCCTTCGACACCGATGGTGCTATGATATCTCTGGGTGGAAGTTGCTCGCGACCTTCCCCAAGGAGTGGGATCGACATGTGATGCTGGTGGGCTGGGTCTATGCGCCACTCATGCCCTAGTATTATGTTTATCATTTGACATGCTTCATCGATATTTATGGGGTGTCGATGTTGTCGTATGTGATTGCTTTGAGCTATCTCTGTTTCATCCTCACCTTCGGACAATGTGTATAGCTCATCAGAATCTGGAGATTCTGAGATATGGAGGACTGCATCATCAGGTAGTCCTACAACCAAGGGTTGATCCTCTTCGAAAAGAGCCTCATGTAAGTTGGGCATTGGGAGCTCCAAAATCTTGGTCTCTAGCGACTCTAAGTGCTCCAATGTTTTGCATGTATCAGGGGATTTGAGCTCCTCCTCTTTGGTTTGTTCTTGTTGAGGAACTGGGGACCTATGGAGGGGTAGCTGAATAGCACCCCCCATGTCTTGGTAGGGCAGTTCATCCAGCTCTTCTCCTTGTTCTGATTCCTCAGAAGCTTCGAACAATGTGTATAGCTCATCAGGATCTATAGATTCTGAGATATGGAGGACTGCATCATCAGTGAGTACAGTTAGAGGTTGATCCTCTTCGAAAAGAGCCTCATGTAAGTTGGGCCTTGGGAGCTCCAAAATCTTGGTCTCCACCAACTCTAAGTGCTCTAGCTCTTTGCATAGATCGGGAGATTTGAGCTCCTCCGCTTTGATTGGTTCGTGTTGAGAAACGGGGACCTATGGAGGGGTAGCTGAATAGCACCCCCCATGTCTTGGTGGGGCTGTTCATCCCACTCTTCTCTTTGCTCTGATTCCTCAGAGGCTTCTTGGTGACTTTCTAAGGGTGGCCCATAAACCTGAGTGGGTTCCTGAGGAAGGCACTCGTCATTGTTTATAGGAGTAGCCTCCTGCTCATGTCTAGGAGGCATTGGGGGTGATGCTTGATAAGGTCGCGAGAGACTCGTCTCGCACCTGGGGGTTGTGCTCCTCATACTGTTGTGCTCTTTGGATGCAAGGGGTTGGCGCCTTCTCAGGTAGTTTATAGCGCAACTTATCCGCTTTGCGCTGCATGTATAAGTTTTCTAACTCCTGGCGACCTTGTTCAACCTGCGTTATTTGAGCTTGGCGGATGACTTTTATGGCGACTGCCGGGTCGATGTGGTCTACCCTATTTTGCTCAAGAGGTTCGGATTTGTGCCTCTCATAATGTTTTGTCTTATGTGTGTGAGGGGTTGGAGTCCTTTCCTGCATAGTGTGTTGGAACAACTCATCCTTCTGGCGCTGAAGGCGCTCTTCGTTAATATGGTACAGTTTCGCTAACGATAGTCGGTCTCGCTCACGTTGCGTGAGTTGCACCCGACGTGCGAAATGCTTGACAGGCTCTAAGATAGTTGGTCTTGTCGCCTCATGTGTAGAAGGCCTAGATGCCTCTCTGACATATCTATCTTGGTCGTAGTGATCCAAGATCTCTAGAGGCCATCTCTCTCTGATGGGGGTAGCGGCATTTATCTGAGGCGCTGGCCTCAGAGTGTGACCATGATATCTAGCAGGTGCGAAGGCGTATTGCTCCCGCGATGTGTATTGTTTTTGAGGAAGGTAGGAATCTTCCTCATGCTCTCTTTCATAAGTGAGCACGATTTGGCGGACGGAGTTGGCTTGGCCTGCTTGAGGAGCCTTGTGCTCTGAATTTGTCCTTGTAGTCCTGACAACTGGAGGGGTTGAAGGAGGGATAGTGTAACCATGTGGTTCCTCTCGTCGAACCCTAGGTTGACTCAGCGCTTCATCGCGCGGTGACCGCTCATAACGAGCATCTAAGGTAGCTCTCCTATGGATGTACCCCTCATGGGAGGATGTGTGTTGAGTGCTATGCTGAACAGGAGTGCTCCTAGAAGGGGTACCCCCATAGTCCTTATCTGTTAAGGTGTGGAGGGGACCGCCTTGTGTGTCAGGCCGCCAAGGTGGTATGACCAAATCCTTGGGGTTAAAGCGAAGGCGACTAGCGCCCTCCCTTTGTGCACCTTCCGCAGCGTCCGCCCTTGATTGGGCTTGGCTACGGGTGTACACCATTGTGTTGCTTCTCTACTATCTAAGCAGATTTTATCTCGTTTATGATGATTTGTCTTTTTGTGCACACCAAGCAGAAATGAACACACACATACGCAAAACCGTGATTATCTCTTTTAAGGATTGAATAGTGTGTCCTAAACTGGTTTAGTGCATTTTGATGTTTTGTTTTGTGTTTGCAATTTTGGAAGAACGTTTAAATGCATAATGTTGGCTCATATGACTCCCATAAATGGTCGCCCCTTCAATATACCATTTTCGGACCGATATACCAACCTCTCTATATACCCGCCCTTACGTGAGGGAGACTATAGGTACGTGAGAGCGAGATGGTACGTGGAACATAGGCGGTACGGAAGGGGAATCGCTCTGTTTATGACACCTACCATAGAAGACTTATCCTCGCGTGCATGGGAATCACCCCGACAACACTCGGTCGGCTTTCGTCGGGATTTACGTCTAGCAACGGTCGCGATCGAGGTAATGGATGCAATATCTCAAGCCAAAGTGATAATGGAATCCACCTTTGGTCTTGCTCAAGGGTTGGGGTTTTACGACCAACGCCTTGGTTTAAAGTACCACGTGGTGTGTGGGATTCATTTTACTTTGCAAATTTGAAACAAGCAACCGAAAAAGAAATCTTTCCCTATGCCAGACATATACTACAAACTGGAAAACAGCAAGTAGAAAATTAAAAGTTTACGACTAAAGCAAGAAAATTTAAAAAAATCCTCTACCCTTCTTTAAATAAAGCAAGAAAATTTTTAAAAAAATTCCTCTTATCTTTCTTTAAATAAAGCAAGAAAAATTTAAAAAAATTCCTCTTATCTTTCTTTAAATAAAGCAAGAAAATTAAAATTTACCTTATTTAAATAAAAAGAAAAATTAAAATCCTTCTACCCTTATTTAAATAAAGCAAGAAAAATTAAAATTCTTCTACCCTTATTTAAATAAAGTATAAAACAATTTTTAAGCCGTCCAAACTAAAAAAAACCGAAGACCGAAAAACAAAAATTTTGATGAAGCTATAAAAACCCCTACCTCTTTTCCTCCTAAATTGGATGTCTACGATTTTCTCTGAAAAATCGTAGATTAGTAATCGTCCCTGGGTGAGACGAATAGCGTACCTATAAAAGCAATTTTTAGATCAGTAACTTAATCCAAAAATAAAACTGTGGACCCAGGTCCCACCGTGATCGCCACTGAAAGCATGAGATTTCGGAAATAAAACAGTGAGATGCAATAAAAATAGAACTAGTTTAATGCATGTAATAACACGGATGTAATCAAATTAAAAATAAGAGCACAACCCTTTTACATTAATTCCAACTCGATTACAATAGCTCGATTTTCTTATTACAAAGAGTGCACAATGATTTTCTTTCGCATGCCCACATGCAAAATGGACAGGCCGGTGTTGCTGCCGCTGGTTGCCGATGAATCTCTGCTTCTGCTGTTCTTCCTGTACTCAAAGAAACAATAAAAATGTTTAATAGCACCTGTTGAATGATTAAAACAGCAGATTCTAAGTTAACGAGAACATAATGAAATCTACTGTTAAAAAGCCGGTGAATACATGCTTGAAATCAGAATTCAAAACCATAATGTAAAAGAACTAAAAATACACTAAGATTTGTCGACGAATGGGTGGATCCATGGATCCAGATTCATACTCTCCGTATGTAGAAGAAAATGAATCGTAAGGGATGCAGTCGGGTGTCTTACTTTGGCAGCACTTCGTTGCTTTTTAAAATGCTTCGTAACCTTTTTTTTACATTGTATCGAGCCGGTTTTATAGAGGATCCGGCCTCTGAGATATTAATGTTTAAACCCTAAATCCGTAAGGGCCGCTCATATTTGATCCTTATCGGGTCATTACTAAGCATGGCTCGCACTGACATCGGAAGTTATGAGGCATGGCCTCGGATCGGATATTTTGAAACCGCTTGTTATTCCATTAAAGCTCGTCGTAAATTGCTTTGAATGCTTTCTTTGGATATTTGCTTTTTAAAATCATTTTTAATGTTTGCTTTAACTCTGCCTTTAACTGATGACGTGTCGGCTTTTGAGTGGTTATATGCATATGTTTACGTGTCTGGCAGGCGCGAAGGCAGGGGTCTGTCGCGATATCGCGACCGTCGCGATATCGCGACGCGCGATTTCGCGACGTCCAAGGCTGGGCTCCCCTCCTTTTGCTAAGTTTGCTTTTAAAGACTTTGTTTAAGGCTTTGAAGGTTTTGACGTTTGAAGACCATCTTTACTCTGTTCACTTTTCGACCTTCCGAACTGCTGTGCAAGTGGTCAAGACCATTGTTTGACCTCTAAAGGCTGCCCTGAAAGCTGTGTATGTGCATGCGATCAGTGTTTGTAGTCACTTAATCGAATGGTG
>JAQPPZ010006380.1:0-101536 GCA_028583015.1 Wollemia nobilis
CTGTGGATTTGAAGATAAGATTTTTGCCCCAGGAGGGCCCAATGGGGACACCTCCGGATCCTCTTCTAGAGAGACATAATTCTTTTGAAGATTTATTAAAGGATAAATCTCCATCAAAGACTAAATAAGCATAAAAAATTGCATTAAAAATGCTCTTTATGGCTCATGAAAATAGATCAACATCTCAACGAGTTAATGGATGCTTGCCACAGTCAAAATCAAGGACAAAGATTGCCATTGAGCAAAGGATGGTTGAAGAAACAGTTTTATATAGAGCCAATCATGATTTGATCTATAAATTCATGGGTATTTGGCCTACCCTATTTTTTTTGCATTCATGGGTCCGGAAAAACTAGGAGCCTCTTGGTGAGTATTCTTTGTGGTTTATTAGCAATGGATATTTTGTTGTTAGTTTTTCTTCATTTACTGATAGAAATAGGGCTTTCTAATCAGAAAAGAGGAATCATGGTCCAACAAGATTATTTGTTCAACCCTAGAATGGGATTTGATCCTCGAATTGAACCCACTTTTATCCCAGTTTGGATCCATTTGTATGCACTTCCAATGGAGTTTTGGAGTAAGTAGGTATCAAAAATTATCGATAATTCCCTTGGAAGAAATTTGGGTATTTCCAAAGATACAATATAAGGAAACACAACTATTTATGCAAGATTATGTTGAAAATAGATCTTAGCCAGCATCTACCGACAGAGGTGGAACTTGAACTTGCAGGACTATCTTGGATTCAAAAATTGGATTATGAGGCATTGCCCTTCAAATGCAGATTTTACCACAAATATGGGTATTTTTCCCGATCTTGCCCAAATAATATAAACATAAAAATGGAGGCTCCTCTAGGAATTTCAAATATTCCTAAGGAGGGTAAGTCAAAAATCAACAAAGAACCAACCAATATTTATCAGGGTAAAGAAGCACAGGGAGTTGGTTTTGAACAGCCCAAAAGAAGGAGAAGGCAAAAGAAAAAAGATGGTAAAGAGCAAACATAACTCAAGCCCTCCAATAGGTATGAGATATTTAAGACACTAATGGACCAAGAAGAAGAAAAATTCATGGAAGGAGTGGATGGGAATAATGAAAATAATAATAGCCATGTTCAAGCTCCTCTTTCATCTCCCACCATTATAGAGCGGGTAATTGAGTACAATGAGTTATCACAGTTAGAGAGTGTAGAGGTATTGATAGTGCATAACCAAGAGCAACCAATAATTAAGGATGTCAGCATAGGCATAGCAAAAAAGAACAGAGAAATGCCAACTCTAGGGATAACTCAGGTGGAAAAGAGATAAAAAAATAGCAGCTCTCAAGGAGTGGGTAGAAAATCAAATAAGGAATTGATAGCAGTTGAAGGAGACAAACTGATCATTGGAGGATCGATGAGGCCAATAGATTTTTATTGCTCTCAAGGTAACCAATGATTATACAATCATGGAATTTTAGGGGTTTAAACAATAGAACCCATCAATATGATGTTCAAAGACTTAGAAAAATGTAAAACATATTTTTTACTTATCCAGGAGACAAAAATATCGTTGGATCTTGTGTAAAATAGTTAACAGACTTTGGAGGGGTGCTGGTCATATGGAAGTGGTTGCCAAAGGGGCCTCAGAGGGGGATAGTTACTCTTTGGAACTCTCTTGAATGGACTACAATAGAACATATAGCTTGGAGGGGTTTTCTCACATCACATTTTAGAAATAATGTCACAACTGAACATGTTTATATCACAAATTTTTATGGGGCTCAAAACCTAGATGGTCAGATGCATCAATGGAAAGTTGTGCATAACATGAGAGTCTCAAGGGAAGAGTTAGACTGGATTATTTTTGGGGATTTTAATGCTAAATTATCCTCTAGATATCAGGAAGGGGGAACCCCAATTTTAGACCCAGGGGATCGACTTATGATTTCCCAAGTCCAGGCATTACACTTGGTGGATATTAAATGCCTTGGAACCAACTATAATTGGACTAATAAGAGGAGGTAGCCACATAGCAGGAAGGTGAAGTTAGACCATTTTTTGGTTTTAGAGGAGGCATTTGTAAAATGGAATATAAAATTTCAGATTTTGGAGGGTCCAATTTCAGATCACTTTCCCATTTTGTTGGAAGGAGGGATCAAGACAGTGCAACATCACAAACCATTTAAATTTGAAAACTTTTGGTTACAAAAAGAGGAACTTTGAAAGAAAATTCCATAGTGGTGGGAAGAAGGTCGCCCAGCATATGGGACAACAATGTTTAGATTCCACAAATAGCTTCATTATGTCAAAGATAAACTAAAACAATGGAGGCAAGCTAACAAGACAGACTTCTAGGTCCAAAGAGCTCCATTGGTGGTCAAATGGGATGAGGTTCAAAAACACTCTAGGAAAGAAAAAATTATAGAGCAGCTCAAAGAAGAGGATGATGCATTGCGTAAAGCGGTCGAGGACATTGACAACCAAGAGGAGACCTACTAGAAATAGAGAGCAAGAACCACTTGGTTATTAGAAGGTGATAAAAATACCAAAATTTTCCATCATACTGCTTGTGCTAGGAGACAGATGAACAACATGGAAGCTCTTCAAGATGATAACGGACACTCCTTTGATACAATTCTAGGTATGCATTTCCATTCAATGGATTATTTTTCTAAACTATTTAAGGAAAGTATGGTGCAAGATGAAGAGGCTCAAAAAGAAGTTATTGTTGTCATACCCTTTGTTATCTCTGAAGAATAAAATCAGGCCCTACTTAAACCCATTGATAGAGAGGAACTAAATAATGTAGTATTTGGAATGAGCACCGAAAAAACACCAAGTCCAGATGGCTTTCCAATTGAGTTTTTTAGACCTTCTGGGATAACTTGGAGGAGGATGTAATGGCTGTTATAGAGGAGTCCAAAGGTAGTAAAAGAATGCTTAAAGCATTAAATCATACTTTCATTACCTTAATTCCAAAAGGGGAGGAGGGGGTACATATTTTAGATTATAGACCTATTGCCTTATGCAATATCATATATAAAATAATCGCAAAGGTAATGGCTGAGCGGCTAAAACCTCTTCTACATAGCATTATCTCCTCAGAACAAGGGGGTTTTGTAAAGGGTAAGTAGATATTGGATGGTGTGGTTCTATCTCAGGAGGCAATCCATTCAATGCAAACATCTAGTAATAGAGGAATGTTCATAAAATTAGATATGTCAAAGGCTTATGATAGGGTGGAGTGGAGCTTCTTGTCAAAGATGATGGTAGCCTTTGGTTTCTCTCAAGATTGGATAAAATGGGTCATGAGTTGTGTTTCTACTCTGACATACTCAATTTTAATCAAGGGTCTTCCCTCGCAACCGTTTGGAGCTACTCGAGGCCTTCGTCAAGGAGATTTTTGCTCTCCCTATATTTTTATCATATTGGCTGAAGGATTGGGTAGACTCATCTTGAGGAGAAGACAACAAGGTTTTCTAATAGGTATCAAGGTGGGTGAGGAAGTTTTGACTCACCTACAGTTTATGGATGACACGGGATTGGTGGGAGTGGCCAACTTCAGGGAAGCAAGAATGATTAGAGATACACTTAATATCTACCTTAGGGCTACAAACCAAGTCATAAATGATAAAAAAATCCAAAGTGGTCTTTTTCAATCTTGATCAAAGGCTTCAGGAAAAAATTTTAGAGATCTTGGGATTCACAAGGACTTGTCTCCCAATGGTATACTTGGGGGTCCCTTTGCATTTTAAAAAACTAAAAATAGATATCTGGAGGAATATTTTAGACTGCATCATTGACAAAATTAATCATTGGTCTCACAAATGGTTAAGCTATGGGGGTAGAATTAACTTTTTTACAGTCAGTCATTCAGGCCATGCCAATTTATAAATTTTCTATCCTTGTTGCCCCACATACCATATGGAAAGAATTGGACAAGATGGCTAGAAAATTTTTATGGGAAGGAGTAAAAGGAGAGAGGAAATGGGCCTTAGTAGGTTGGGATAAAGTATTCCAGCCCAAGGTAAAAGGAGGTTTGAGACTGAGAATATCAAAGTTAAATAATAAATATTTGGCTGAAATGCTTTACTGGAGGTGGATTTCCCAACCAAATTCTTTATTTAGTATAATATTAACTAGTAAATATTTGGGACAAGTAAACCCAAATGAGGTGGGTCATTTCCCTTTGGATGGTAATGGATCCTTAGTGTGGTAGGCTCTCAAGTTAGGATCTCAGGTAGTAAAATATGGATTATTTTGGAAAGTGGGGAGAGGGGAGAAGGCACAATTTTGGACAGATTCATGGGATCAATACCCACCTATCATTGTTGAATTTCCTGAACTACAACCAATAAAAATATTCATAGAAACTAGGGGGTGGGTTCAAATTGAAATTTATTTCAACACTACTCATCTGGGGGATTATAAGTTTAAGCAGTTTAAGAAGTTGGATGAGTGGCCAATTTCAATCCCTCCGGATTTGACACCCATCATGACTAAAATCTTGGTAGAAATATTTCTCACAGGTAGAGATGATGAGGATGAATTAGCTTAGGGCTATGGGAGCCTTAGTTTCTACACATTGAAGGATGGATATGATAAGATCCTACCAGAGCCTCCTCCTCATACATATCAGGTTGAGGATTGGAGAAATATTTGGCAGTCCAAGGGTTTGCCGAAAGTAAACTTTTTTTCTTGGCAGTTCATGAATAATGGAAATCTTAATTTTAATAATCTCAAATGTAGGGGAATCATTGGTCCATATCAATGTGTTTTATGCTACCAGAGTGAGGAAACAACTGATCACTTGATGTTTGAGTGCCCATTCACGTGCCAGATTTGGGAGAGATGGTTTTTATATTATAAAATTCAATTTAATGGTGATTTGAATTGGATTAATACTTGGGAAATATGGAAGAGGGGTAGATTTAATTCTAAAGCTCTTTGTATTGGTTGGGATCTTGGATTAAACTTCATTTTGTGGCAAGTGTGGTTGGAGAGAAATGCCATAATTTTTAGAGAAATTTTTTCTTCTTTATATGGAGTTTGGCAGGTCATTTGGAGCAAAGTCATAGAAACTATGGTAGTCTATGCTAAAGAGGAAACTCAAGTTGTTATTGGGGCAATGGAGAAGGAAGTTGAAGTGCAAGAGGGACAAGACAGATCTAGTTAGAAACCACCCCCAAAAGGTTGGATTAAAATTAATACTGATGGAACTGCAAAAGGCAATTCGGGTAGAGCTGGAATTGGAGTGTTTTTTTGGAATCATGTTGGAACAGTGCTCTATTGGGAACTGCAAGGCTTGGGAAGATCCACAAACAATGAAACATAATCCTTAGATATCAAATATGCTTCTATTTGGGCAGTAAAACAAGGTCACAAGAGGAATCCTAGAATCATATTCTCAAATAATGGTTGGAGCTCTAGATTGAATGTGGAACTTTGCTTTGAAAACATGGAGGTTGAGGATTCTTGTCACTCAAATTAAGGAATTATGGAGGGAATTAGATGATGTGATTCCATTTTATGTGAGTAGAGATATAAATAAAGTGGCAGACTTTTTGGCTAATATGGGTACTGAGAAGGAGGTAGGGGTTCAGTGGCACAGTGACATGGCTATTGAGGATGAGATGATTAGGCAGGTTGGTGAGCAAATCCAGTGCTTAGCTAATTTGGATAACCATTCCAGAAATACTATTTAGGAGATTTGTGCTTCAACGTAGATCTTCTTTTATAGTTGTAAACAGGTGAATAGTCATTGTAGAAATATTGTTTAAGATATTTGGCTCCAATGCAAATATTCTTTTACTGTTGTAAACATGTGTTCTCTTTGGCTAAGGTTGGGAAAAGTCTCATCCCAACTTGTAAATGATTTTTGTTTTAATACAAGTTTTTTCAAATTATTTTTCAAAAAATATAAGATTCAACAAATACTTCTCCTAATATAATTTATTTTACTTTATTTCTCATCCTATTAACATCGAGTCACCGCACGTGTGTGGGAGATAGTTGGCCCTCTTGCTTTCTAACCAATTCATGTGATGTTCTTATTTATACAAGTTTATTTTCAGTGGCATATTCCTATGATGGAATTTTGTTCCACATTAATACCTGCTATGCTTAGTTAGTGTAGTGTGTGCATGTGTTAATAATACCATATTAATACCTCCTTTTCTTAGTGTAGTGTGTGCATGCGTTAATAATCCCACATTGACTCAGTTGTGGGACTTGAGTGGTTTATGAGCCCCACCACTTACCAAACTCTTTACCAATGGGATAGCAGGCTTAAATATGCAAGACCTTGGTTCCACTTATGCGGTATTATTTATACCTATTAACTTTGAGTTGTGACATGTGTGTTGGGTAGTTGCCCCTCTTGCTTTCTTTCTTTCTAACCGGTTCATGATGTTGTTCTTATAACCGATTCATGTGATGTTGTTCTTATACAAGTTTATTTACAGTGACATATTATTATAATAGAATTTTGTTCCATTAATACCTCCTCCTCTACCTCATAAAATAAATAGTTTTTAAAGAAATGAATGACTTGTATACTAAATCCTTATTTAAAAGAAAAATACAATAAATGGTGATGGCAAGAGCAGCCTTGAAACACAAAATGGTGTACACAGCTTTATTTATTTTTTAAATTTTATTTTCATTAGTTAAAACATTTTATTAATGTGTTAATAATAAAAATTTATAATTTATAGTTGCAAGCTTACTACAGTGGTAAGTATTTTGGCCTCTCTTGAAAGGTTTAAGGTTAAACTCCACTGAGTATGAGAGGATCGAAACCCCTCATAAAAACCTATGTAAACTCAGTGAAAAAAAACATTTATAGCTTATCATAAGTCAATGTATCTTCTTTGGATAAAGCTCAAACCAATAAATGGAAATGACTTAATATTTTCCTTTTTATTTGTTTGGATATCGAATTTATGTGTTTTTAATACTAAGATAAATGTTGAAACATTACATAACATTTATCTATCTCTGTTGTAACACCTAGATGTTTATTTTACATATACATAGAGGAATTGGTAACTACCTTTTCTTTTTAACAATTGGTCACATGGTCAAGTCGCATTGCCTCTGATCGTAGCATCAAATCATGGTGCTATCACTATAACCCTTATCTCACCTCGATAGATACAACCTAGAGTGAGGGATACCCCAGTGGTAACTACATTTTATTTTTAACAACTGGTCACATGGTCAAGTCATAAATCATGGTGTTATCATTATAACCCCTATCTCACCTCGTTAAACACAACCTGGAGTGATGGAGATCCTAATGGTAACTACCTTTCCTTTTCAACAATTGGTCACATGGTTAAGTTGTATTGCCTCTGATCATGATATCAAATCATGGTGCTACCACTATAACCCCTATCTTTCATCGATAAACACATCCTAATACCCAATGGATTGGGGTTGGTACCACCATCATCAAGTTGGCACACATTCAATGAAATCAGGTCAGACTACTACCTTTACCCCTATTGAGCATGCCCCCAAGGTTTGAACCTACGTCTCATCTTGGTAGGTGACCAATGTCTTATCAATCCACCTAGCCCTTGGGGACAACCTAAATGATTTTAATACCAAAATAAATATGAAAAAATTACATAATAATTATCTATTTAGGTGCCTGTGGGACACCCATGTGGTTAGGGCCTTGGGATTTATTTATGGAGACCCAGGTTCAAACCACCATGGGGGTGTGTGTGTGTGTGTGAGTTAACTTGTGTACAAAACAAAAAAATATTTATCTATCTTTATTTGAACACTAAATTATTATATTTTAATTTTTTTATTAAAAAATCTAAATTCAAGCCACATTAACCACAAAGTAATTGTAGATAACATTGTTATACCTTAATTTAATATATATATATTATAACATGGAAGAAATAGTTATTTTTTACAGCATGGAAATAAAAGTTATGGAGTGATCCTTCCTTCCCAAAAACTAATGATATTATTTACAACTGAATTGTGTAAGGAACCTACTATTGAAATGGATCACACACACACAAAATACAGAAAGATAACTGAAATACATGCAATAACAAAATAACACTATGCAGAAAGTAATTGTAAAATTGAAACAATCTCACAAATAACTCAGAATCACAGGCCTATTTGAGGGAGCAACCTCCTTCAATATTTCATTAACTTGTAAAAAGATAAATTTGTACATGGCTTCATGCCTTTTAAAGAGAAAGCTACATGCAATCCTACATAAAGGCTCAAGAGTTGGATTACACGTAAAATATCACTCAAGGTAGGATATTCTACCAAACATTTGTTACAATCTTGATAATGGTTACATGCGATGAAACCACTTGGCTTGGTACCTTACTTGCCACATACATTACAAAGTATTACAAAATAACATTATAATAGAATCCCCCACATTGGAAGTGGGTCATTACATAATAATAAGAATTAGAAAATAATGTTAGGATGGGATCCTAACATGTCCTTCCCCTTCAAAAATCTTTGTCCTCAAAGTTGAAGGTGAGGAAATTGGTGCTGGAGCTGATGGAGAGACTCCCATGTAACATATTCTAGCTAGAGTCCACACCATTGAACAAGGACTTCAGTAATGGTGTGTGTGCAAAGTGTGAGTCTAAAAATCCAACAATTGTTTGGGTTCAAGCAAGATAGAACCTTATTCTTCTAACTCTAGGAGTGTATATTGAACCTGTACCTGATTGCCCACCACATTTTTGAGAGAGGAAACATGAAAAATTGGATGGACCTTGGATGTAGGTGGAAGGGCCAATTTGTAGGCTCTCGTACCAATATTCTATAACACCTGGTAGGGCCCATAATATTTCGTAGCAAGTTTATGGCATCTACGAAGCTGGAGGAACAACTATTTGTAAGGTTGCAAATGAAGGAACACCATAACACCCATGTCAAAACTGTGCTCGAACGGTATTGGTCATCCTATTAGCACATCTGGTTCTGGACCGCATCCAAATTCATCTTCAGTCGATGGAGAACATCAACATGCTAACTGAGAGTAGTACCGACTACATGGACCTTAGAGCTACCTAGAATGTAGGAAGAAGGCATGGGTGGAGGCACCCATAAATTGCATCAAAATGGGTAACCTTGGTTGATGTGTGATAGGAAGTGTTGTACCACCACTCAACCAAAGGAAGACATTTCATCCAGTGCGTAGGATGATCATAGATAAAGCAACAAAGGTAAATTTCCAAATATTTGTTAACAATCATTGTCTGGCCATCTGTTTGTGGATGATAAGCTGAACTCATTTTGATTTGAGTTCCCTACAACTTAAAAAATTCTTGCTAGAAGTGACTAGTAAAGTTTGGGTCACGATCAGACACGATGGAGGAGGGCAGACCATGAAGGTAAAATATAAAATCTAGAAAAAAATGGGCAATGGTGGAGGTTGTGTAAGGATGGGAGAGAGAATAAAAATGAGCATATTTCGAAAGACAGTCCACTACCATGAAGATAACATATTTGCCTTTGAAATTAGGTAATCCTTCAATAAAATCCATAGAAATATCTATCCAAACCTTGTTAGGAATAGGCAAGGGTTGAAGAGTGCTTAGAGAACACACTGTTTCACCTTTCATCCGTTGATAGGTAACACAAGCTGCCACAAAGTCCTAAATGTCCTTTTTCATACCCTTCCAAAAATAGTGCGCTTAAGTTGTACATATGTTTTGAGAAATACTGAATGGTCAGTAGATGGGTCGGTATGCAATTTTATCATGAGAAGTTCTCATAGTGGGGACTTGTGGGGAACAACAAGGCGTTGGTGGTAATGCAAATCTTGGCCATCCCAAGTGTATCCTAGACATAAAGTAGTCTTAGTGTGTAGTAACCAAAGTCTGCAATTCAGAATCCTAAAGTACCTCCTGGTATAAGGAATTGATTCATTGGGGAACTGACAATGAAATGACACACAACATACTAAGAGCCTCAAATTAGCGAGAGAGCATCGACCACAACATTCTCTTTTCCCTTATTATAGGTGATATCATAATCATAGCCCATGAGTTTAGAGACACATTTTTGTTGTTCAGGGGTGGCAACTCGTTGCTCCAAAAAGTATTTGAGACTTTAATGTTGTGTTTTAATGGAGAAATGATGCCCGATGAGATATGGTCTCTAATGGGTTATGACATTCAAAATTGCCATCATCTCCTTGGCATAAGTGGATTTTTACAAATTTTTGGAGAGAGCTTTACTAGTGAAGATCAAGGGTCTCTCTTCTTGCATCAACACTGCACCACTACCATGACCTGAAACGTCGCTTTCAATGACGAATGATTTGGAGAAATTCGGCTAGCCAAAAAAAGCGTAGTGGTCATAGCATACTTCAATTCTAAGAAAGCATGTTCAGCGGGCCCCGTTCAAGTAAAATAGTCCTTATTTAACATGGAAGTGAGAGGAGCTGTAATTTTACCATAGTTACAAATAAATTTATAGTAATTACCTATAAGCCCTAAAAATCCCCTAAAACCTTTGAGAGTGTGAGGTTTTAGCCAATCCTAAACTGCTTGGATCTTCTTGGGGTCAACTTTGATGCCCTCCTTAGTGACAATGTGTCCCAAATATTCCACTTTTGTTAACCCAAAAGAACATTCGAAACCCTTAGCATAGAGTTGATGTTGTGCCAACAACTGTAGAGTCTGATTCACATGAATAAGATGCTTTTACCATGAGTGACTATAAACCAGAATGTCATCAAAGAAGACTAGGATGAATTTTTGAAGGAATGGGTGAAAAATGTTGTTCATGAGGATTTGGAAAGTGGAAGGGACATTAGTCAAGCTGAATGGCATTACCAAAAACTCATAGTGACCTTCATGAGTATGGATAGTAGTCTTGGTAATATCCTCATCCTTGAGCCTGGTTTGATGGTACCCCAAGTGAAGGTCGAGTTTAGAAAAATATAGTCCCACGAAGTTCATCTAGTAATTCATCCACCACTGGAATAGGAAAATTATCCTTGAAAGTGAGTTTATTGAGTTCTTGGTAATTGATAAACAATCACCAGGACCCATATTTTGCGCACCAATTAAAATTGGAGAAGAGTAAGTATTGTTGCTTGTTCGAATGACATCAAATTTTAACAATTCATGTACTAACTTCTCAAATTTTGACTTAAGAGCATGATGATATCGATATGGTCTAATTTTGGGTGGTGCATTGCTAGGTAACAATGGAATCGCATGGTCATGAGAGCGGCAAGGAGGTAATTTTGATGGCTCAACAACAACAAAATTGTGCTTGGTCAAATAAGTTACAAATATTTAGGAATAGAATCCTCCTCTAAAGGATGAGGTTGGATCGCAAAAATATGAGCTATGACACCCTGAGATGATTTTTTAACTTCTCCATCCGGTTGGAACTGATAATATGTGAAGACCCTTATTTTAATCCATGGAGAGTGTGGGATTATCCATTATGTGAAAATCGCATCCAAATTTTAGAAAAGTGCCATGAGATGACTCCTAATTATGCCCAACCATTGAGCTCCCAAAACGATATCACATCACCCTAGTTGAAGTGCAAACATATCTTGTTTGAGCTCATAGTCTCCAATCTTGACCTTAACATTATGATATTTACCTTTACAAGGTAAGGTCCTGCCATTTGCTACCATAACATCAAAGGAATTACATGTATGTACGTAATAATTTTCCTGCTTGGCAATTTGGGGATCAATAAAATTGTGTGTATTGCTACAATCAATCGAGATGGTAAGATGCAAGTCCTTGAAATTACCCACAACTTTCATGGTTTTGTGAGTAGTAATGCCAGCAAGAGCATGAACAAAAATTTCAGCATGTGGTTCATCCTAGTTTTCTTCCTCTGGTTTGGGTGGTTCCTCTATTGATTTTGTGTCATCATCACTGTGGTCGTTGGTGTTAGTCTCATCAGCATCGATGAGGAACAATTTCTTTTGGGTGCACCTATTCCTGTGAGAATTTTTCATCACAATTGTAGCACAACCCTTGGGTGTGTCGCACATCCATTTCGGTAGAGGGTGCAATAGGTTCGTGTTCATTCTAATTTTGGAATCTAGGAGGAAAAAAGGGTTTAGCCTGTGGAAATTTAGATATCCACCTCTAAGCTAAAAATTTGAACTCGGTCAAATGAGCCAACTTGATAGCTTACATCATGGATTGTGGTTTAAACATCGTGACCTCGGCTTGGAGATCTTCCCTCAACCTATTAACAAAACAACTCATAAAGAACCCTTCATTCATTCATGTAGTTTTGTTGGCTAATCTCTCAAATTGTATTTGGTAATCTCGAATTGTCGAAGTTTGTCTCAACTTTGTCAACTATCCTATAAAATCATCATACTCACTAGGACCAAAGTGAGTAATTGAGACTCAAAGTCCATCCAAGAAGGATCAGGGAGAGTTTTCTGCAACCATTGGTACCACTGTAAGGCTTCATATTCCAAGTTTAAAGAAGCCATTTGAACTTGATGATACATGGGGACATCATGGAGCCTAAAGAATTGAGAAACACAACATAACCACCCATCCACATCCTTCCCATTGAACTTAGAAAGTCTAGTTTCGACATCTTAAAGGTAGTATCACGATCAAAACGAAGATGAGAGTCTTATATTCCCTTTCCTTGACCTCGATCAAAATTTGAGTGTTTAGTATGATACTCAGACTTTCTTAGAACACCTTATAATTTGGACTCAACTTTTGCAAGCTAGTCTTCTAGGTAAATTATGGCGGTATCTTGTTCAGTTCTGAAAGTTTGAAATTCTGCCATCAAGTTTTGACTTGTGGTTTGCAAGATACTAACAACACTTAGTAGGATATCCAACACTATAGCGGTGTTTTGCTCTACCTCTTTTTGATGTCCACAAGTGCCACCTGCCATTTGGGTAGCCTTGAACCTTTTTACTAAATTACTAAAAATAAAAGTGTGGTTTTAGGAGTTATTATTTCTAGTAAGGAGTCCAAAAAAGTGCTCGGGTGTTATATATCAAGATGATCAACTCGAAAAGATGATCACAATGAGTTATATTCCACAACATGGATTTTTGGGCACCCCAGACTCAAATTTTGTGTTTGTGGAATATTTGGCCAAAAAGGGCTAGTGGAAAATGAAAAATTTGAGGAATTTCAAGAAAAAAGGGAGTTAAGGCTCAATTTTTTTGTGAGAGGTTTAGAAGGGGCTAACGAAGATAACAAAACAAATTTGAGGATTTTTGGGTTTGTTAAAGGTTTTTTATGACTTTTTTAGTGCTAATTTTCCCTATTTTTGATTTAAAAACTAATCAAAATAGAGTAATGATAAAACCACAACTTCATTATAGCTTCGATTTGCAAGATTTTTTATTTTTATTATTATTATTTTTACAAGTCTACTGGTGCAATCAATTTTTTTATTTGAAGCTACAATTCAAAGTTGAGAATTGGATCAATTGTCTCTGATCTATGCGTTCTGTCAATTGATCACCTTGTTATTGTCATGTCACATGTACTGCAGTTACTGACGCTGACGGTTTTGTTTTTGACCTTGATCGCCTGTATTATCTGACTGTTACAACCAACTATTACAGTTACTATCACTGAACCAACTGAATTGTCACTGACCTGGTTTTTACTGTCATTGACCTGACTGGTACTATCACTGACACGACTGTTATTGTCATTGATTCGAATGGTACTGAAATATTTCAGACTATTATAGACACTTGCAGACTTTGTCCTAACTACTGGTGCATGCAAAGTGCATTATTCTGTAATAGGGAAGTCTTTTTCTGTATGCTCACTTTTTGGGATCGTGAAAGCAGATTCAACAAAACAGGGAGATATGAATTTTTGTAAATTGAAGTTTTTAACAGAACCAGGGTATGCTAGGTAGAGTATGTAACACCCATAAGTCCTCTGTTATACCACATTGACGAACAATAGTGCTTAGACCAATATTTAAGGCCACTACCCAAGGAGGATTTCACAGATTACCCTTGAGCACACTATCTACCTCTCTAACAGTATGATAAGGTAATCGTCCGGGATGTTGTGTCCCGTATAGATGATACAAGTCCAAAAAGCTTCCTACTAGATAAAATTTAGTTTAATCTAAAATGGTCTCCCAATACACCCGAAGATGAATGAGAGCTCGATTTCGTGGGTGAGTGTTTTCTAAGGCTTGGGTATTGGAGCCTGATCGCCTCTCACTTCACTAGATGCTTTATGGGCTATCTAGCTTAGCCAATAACGACAACTCCTTCGCGATATTTTAAAACCCCCAACACAAGATTTCTAACCTACTCAACTAGTGAAAAAAAATAGACTATTTTTTTTTTTGTTTTTGCATATTTATTTTTTTGGCTTTTTGAATAAAGGAAAATATAATGAAAAACTTAGAATCGCAGGCCTCTTCGAAGGGGCAACCTTCTTCAATATTTCATTAATTTGCAAAAAAATACATTTGTACAAGGCTTCATGTCTTTTAAAAAAAAAACTATATATAATCCTACCTAAAGGCTCAAGAAATGACTTACATATAAAATATTACTCGAACTAAAATTTTCCAACAAACATCAATTACAATCTTAATAATGATTAAATGCCATGACACCACTTCTTTAGATGCTTTACTTACTACATACATTACAAACTATTACAAAATAACATTATAATAAAATTTATATAATAATGAGAATTACGAAAAACGTTAGGATTGGATGTAACACATTGATTCCAATGAAAAGAAATTCAATCACACTCTAAACGTGAAAAGAAATTCAAACACCGAGTAAACGTGCCACGTTAACTTTGACTCGACTTTTCCTTTTTTTTTTAATTTATAAGGTAGAGTGCAAAGCCGAGACGGCGACAAGAGATTGGAATCTTACGACTGGTTGGATATTCAATTTACACGGCTGTTGAATTCCTTACACTACGGGACAAATTTCGTCATCTCCTCAATTGAAAAACAAATAAAAATTGATACCATTTTGTCAGATACTGTAGATTTCAGGCCCTTATATAAATTCTTCTCTATTGAAGATAGACGCAGTCGCTGCTGAAGCTTTCCCGGTAGCGTCTTGGAACAGATACATTCTTGTGTAGGCTTGGAATTTATCGAGATGGCCCAAGCTTTGTTTTCAACTGCTGACACTTCCATTGCCTGGGGCCGGGTTCCAGAGCGCCGTGGCACCGCCAGAACACAATACAGTGGCCCATGTATTTTGGGCAAGCCAGGAAGAAGCCCATGGAGTAAGCACGCGGTTTCAGCGAAGCTCAAGGTCGTGGCATGTGTTGGAGAAGCCCTTCGCTCTAAAGAGACTGGTATAGATTTTTCATGTTTATGCTGCTGTAAAAAGATCCCTAAGATTCATTTGTCTTTATGAGGTTACTGATGTTTTTCAAAATTTGGCGACGCTTTTAGTATCTACATTGGGGAAGCGAGAATTTCCTCCTGCGTTTTGGAAGGACGACGTGATCGATTCTCTGATATCCTCCTATCAGGTACAACTCCATTGTTTTTTTTTAGGGGAGTTTGAATGTTGAAGGTTTGCGGGCCTTGTTTAAAATGTTGTGTGGCTCCAGTCTGCAGGAGGGGACGAGAAGCGGATAGAGACTTTGATAGAGGAGATCAGGGGTATGTTTAACTCAATGGGGGATGGCGAAACCAATCCTTCTGCATATGACACTGCTTGGGTTGCAAGGATACCCGCTGCCGACGGCTCTGACCGCCCCCAATTTCCTCAGACTCTTCACTGGATTCTCCAGAACCAGCTAAGCGACGGTTCTTGGGGCGAAGAACTGTGCTTCTTGGCATATGACCGAATCCTAGCTACTCTTGCATGTGTCATCACCCTCACCGTCTGGCGTACCGGAAAGGAACAAGTGCAGAAAGGTTAGAGAATCCTACAATTTTACTTGAAAATCGAGAAACTTTATTTTTTATTTTTTGGGCTTTGGTTTGTACCGAAGATTTCAATGCAAATGCAAATGCAGCAATTGAATTTATTAAGAAGCATGCCGAGCGAATGGAGGGAGAGGCGGACAATCACCGGCCAAGTGGATTTGAGATCGTGTTTACTTCAATGCTGAATGAAGCAAAGGAGTTGGGATTGGATCTTCCCTATGAATTGCCCTTCTTTAAGCAAATCAATGCGTTGCGGGAAACTAAGCTTAAAAAGTGAGTCCCTCTGAATGCTTCTTTTACTGTCGGTAGATTTCAAAATGGCTCAAGCAGTCTCTAATTGGGTGTATTAATATTTACTTCGATGGTGGTGTATGTACCAGGATTCCTTTGAACATTGTTCATGCCATCCCAACGACTATACTGTATTCCTTGGAGGGTTTGCAGGAAATAATTGATTGGGAAAAGATAATGAAATTGCAGTCCAAAGATGGGTCGTTCCTGAGCTCACCTGCATCTACAGCCGCCGTGTTCATGCGTACAGGAGACAAGAAGTGTTTGGAGTTTTTGAACTCCGTTCTCAGAAAATTTGGAGATCATGGTACGAATCACATGCTATGAATATAAGAAATGTTTTTTTTGGTTGAAGAGGAATACGTTTTTTTGTTATGCTTTTTATGCTGGGAAGAGAAAATTGATCTGAGGAATATCATCACAAATGTACAATTGCAGTTCCTTGCCACTATCCGCTCGATCTTTTTGAACGTCTATGGGCTGTCGACACTATTGAACGACTGGGGATCGATCGTCACTTCAAAAAGGAGATCAAACAAACGCTGGATTATGTCTATAGGTAAGGCTTCGCCGTTCGAACTTCCAATTGATAGGGCCTGCAAAACAGAGCACCTAAAACAGAGCACCAAAAAAAAAAAAAAATTGTTAATGGCGATTTCTTTGATTGTCATTGTTTGCCCTTTATTATTGTTAATGGTGATTATGAAATGGAATCCACCGACAGCTATTGGAATGAGAGGGGCATCGGATGGGCTAGAGAAAATGCTGTAGGCGATATCGATGATACGGCCATGGGCCTTCGGCTCCTCAGACTGCATGGATATAATGTATCTCCAGGTAATTTAAGGATCTCAAACACTAGAAAACAACTTTTTTTTGTTGAAAAAATAATGATACGCCTCTTTCAGATTGCTTAATTCACCCGCTACGTTTTGGCAGATGCTTTGAAAACTTTCAGAGACGAGAATGGGGAGTTCTTTTGCTTCATGGGTCAGACTCAGAGAGGAGTTACAGATATGTTAAACGTTCATCGCTGCTCGCAAGTTGCATTTCCTGGAGAAACGATTATGGAAGAGGCCAAACTCTGCACCCATCGATATTTGACTAACGCTCTCGACGACGTGGGCGCCTTCGACAAGTGGGCTCTTAAAAAGGATATTCAAGGAGAGGTATAAACCATTTAGGAAGGAAAGGGAATGGAATTTCACAGACGAAGACATCCCAAAAAATAAATAACAATATGTGTGTTGATTTGCAGGTGGAATATGTCCTCAAGTATCCATGGCATAGAAGTTTGCCAAGGCTGGAGGCAAGAAATTACATCGAACAGTACGGAGCTAACGATGTGTGGCTTGGAAAGTCTATGTATTTGTAAGAATCTCGAAAAAACTTGGTCCCCCATCTTATTAATCTGTATATATACATAGCAAAAATGCTGAACTTGTTTGTTAATCAGGATGCCATTCGTAAGCAACAAAAAGTATTTAGAACTGGCAAAACTGGACTTCAACAACGTGCAGTCTGTACACCAGAAAGAGATTCAGGAACTGCAGAGGTACTTACTACCAAGCTCATAATCTTGTACATGTTCTTACCAAGCATTGTTACCAATATTTGGTTAGTAAGAATACTAATCGATTATGTTGCATTTGCCATGTTCAAGATGGTGGAAATCTTCGGGTTTCACAAAGCTCAATTTCACACCAGAGCGCATCGTAGAACTATATTTTGCGGCGGCTGCGAGCGTGTTTGAGCCAGAGTTGGCTACCTGCAGAGCCGTCTACACAAAAACAGCAACCTTTACCGTCATCCTCAGCGACCTTTTTGAAGCTGCGCACGGATCTAGCGAGGACATCAAGCTCTTCTCCGAAGCTGTTAAAAGGTCTACTACACTGGATTTCTTTTTCCTAATCTTTTTTTTTTTTTGGCTCCCCAAAACTGATATATTCTTCTTCTTGTAACTAAATCCGTAATTTTTGTATGTGTATCAGGTGGGATCTCTCTCTGATAAACCGCATGCCAGAGCAAATGGAAATCTGTTTCCGGGGTTTGTACGACACTGTCAATGACATTGCAGAAGAAGGGATGAGGAGCCAAGGCCGTGACGTGTTACCCTACCTTAGAAATCTAGTATGTATTATTATGCCCCTTCTGTGATTTTCAATTTTTCATTTTTTTTTAAGCTTTCGAATGTGTTTTTCAATTGTCAAAGTAATAATAAAAACTCTACTTATTTATGAAGTGGGAGGTTCAACTGGAATCCTTCACCAAAGAAGCGAAATGGGTGCAAGACAAAGAGGTGCCTTCTTTCGAAGAGTATATGGAGAACGCCAAAGTTTCTGGACTTGCGACGGTCGTGACGTCGGCGCTCTTTACAGGAGAAGTCCTTTCAGACGACGTCCTTTCCAAAATTGGCGATGGATCAAAATTTCTGCATCTCATGGCTTGGACTGGGCGTTTAGTGAATGACACCAAAACATACCAGGTAAAATTTGAAACTCTGGGAACTAGAACTATCTCATTGGTTGACGGGTTAATGTTTTATGTTTTTTAATGTTTGAATGATGGGTTAATTGTTCAGGAGAAAGAAGGGCGAGGTAAGCCGTCGGCAGTGCAATGCTACATGAGAGAGCATCCAGAAATATCAGAGAAAGCAGGTCTGGAGCACATATATGACGTCATGCAGAATGGCCTGCTGGAATTGAATTGGGAAGTGGTTAACAATAAGGACGTTCCAGAGAGGTGCAGGAAACTGATATTTGACACGGCGAGAGCGATGCAGTTGTTTTACATGGACAGAGATGGTTTTACTCTCTCGCATCTGGAAATGAAGGAGCACGTAAAGAAGTGTTTTTTCCAGCCCGTTGAAGTTGAAGTTCCCGTATAAACAGTTCGATGTTCGTAGCCCAGAATATTCAAGCACAAGGAATAATACTACTAGTTTTTCCACAATTTTTTCTGATTATCTTAATTTAAGATATTGTATAGGAGATTTAGATGGAATGTTATATGTATATATATATTAATTGGAGATGGCAAGAATAGAATGCTACGCACCATTGCCTATACCATGAAAAATGCTGGCAGAAGTGACTGGATTTGAAGTGTGCTGTTGTGTTTTTTAAGCATTTACACAAAGCTCATACCCCTTTGTAATTGGAACTTTAAGTCTTAAAAAAATTCTAAGGCCATATCATTGCCTTGCCCAATAGTCATTGTTATTCTTCTTCTATAAAAAAAATTCAATGTCATATCATTGCCTTGTCCCATTGTCATCGTTATTCTTCTTTTATAAACCATATCATTTAAACTTAACATAGAAGTATAAATATTATAAAAATAAAAATAAAAATATTAGATCATAGACAAAACACTTTCCACAATTTAAGTGTTATTCTTTGTTGTTATATTAGAAAAAGTCATTACCACATTCAATTTTTTATATTTATTTAAGATAATTATTATTTATATCAAACATGTGGTATGGTTATTTATTTTTAATAATATTAACTTATAAGAAAAAGTTATTTATTAGTGATTACTTGCTATAAATTACTAAAATGTTCATATATATATAATAATTTGATTTTAGAAATTAAAAAAAAAAAAAATTTAAGTTAAACCGGAATGAAATAATACAACTATAAAAGTAATATTAAAATACATCTAAATATAAAATAATATATAATAATAGAATAAATATAACATAAAATAATATAAAATATATATGAGGTGGGGAGGACACTCCAAATGGTGGCTGGAAAAACAAGACACCTGTCCATAAAGAAGAACCTATGTGTCGTTCTAAGAAAAACTAAAAAACCTTTTTAAAGAAGCCCGTGGGGTGATTTTGGTATGTGTGGTTTTGGCTTTCTAATACGTGCAAAAAGACTGCGACTAGCCCAGTGACTGAAGAAGTCGGAGGCTTGTGAGGAAGCGTTTTGCCAGCATATACGAGGTCGGTTTCTTCTGGTATATTTGATTGTGAAAATTTATCTGTTGTTGTATGTGTCGATGTTATGCCATAATTTAAGTATTTAAGTGGATGAATTAATGGTAAAAGTATGTGGCTTGTGGTCATGGTCTGTTGAATGCTCTATGAAAATAATAAGACAACATATAAAAATCAACTATAGGATAATTTAAAAGAATTGGAATAAAAAAAAAAAAAAAAATGGAAAAGTTCCATAAAAACCCCCCCACAAAACACTATCTCTAGCCAAGAGAAGGCTGCATATTTTGGATAAAGCATGGTTGTGTGTCGTCACTCACAGAACTTCTCTGCATTGTCGTCGCCGTGATGATATGTATGGAACCTGATTTTCAAAGATAAATGGTAGTGGAATTAAAAGTATATTAGTATTTGTTTCTATGGTAACCTTACCGTGATGAGTTTAAATGTATTATAGAGGTTATCCTGATAAAGAATGGAATGTATGCATATAGTTCTTATTGTCAAGTAAATATTTTTGGAATGCTTTTCATATGTTTCTTAAAAAGAATATATATGTATATATTTCACGCCCTGGCTAGATTAGAAATAGAGAAATACAGGACTTAGGAAGAAATGTGAAGACTGTATAATAACAGAGAGGCTGTAATGTATATTCGAGCATGCGCAGATGAAATAGAAATATTTTCTTTTTAAAATAAAAACTGGTAGTATAAGTAGTTAAATCTGGAAATGGTTGTGTCTGAATGACAAAGTTGCATCAATTATTTTACATTTCCAGAGCAGAGGTATTCAAAGAATAATGACGCAATTTTTAGGTCACCACACGATTTAAATACGCAATTTTTAGGTCACCACACGATTTAAATTTTATAGAGGTGGCACTCTTTAAACAGAAGAGAAGGCCGTGTGCTCTCTCTCTCTCAACTATTGAATGCAATAGAAATTTTTATCTCGCCCAAAACAGGCTTATCCGAGATGTCCGAGGAGAATCTACTGTACCACAGTAGATGAGTAAAACTAGTTATATACAAATTAAACATAGTAAAAAATAGTAAGGATGTATCCGTTAAATATAACAACATCTGTGGCGTAAGGTTATGGAAATTTTTGGTTCACAAAGGAGTACTTAATACGCTATGGGCAAATCCAGCCTAAGAGCTTTTAGCTTAAGGATACTATAACTTTTGGAAATGTATTAAAAATATATATATTGTACGTCATTAATAAAACTCTGAGAAGGAAAAACGTGAAGACGCTAGTGGAGATAAAGGAACAGTCTGGAATGATTTAAAAAAAAAAAAAATGAAATTATATTAAAGATAGTAGTTGGTTTTTATAATACTTGTGTTGCAATACATTCCAAATTTTTATGGATTTGAGATGTGTATGTCTTTGCCTCGGATATGCCAAGACGTAGTATTTTTAGGTTTGTGGATATTAACTCATGAGCCGCGTAATCACTTGATGGAGCTGGAAGTAAAATGATATTACTTTACTTTAAAATAATTAAAACCAATAATTTTTAATTATGGTTAGAACCTATGATAATTAGAATCTACTTATAAAGTAAAGGGATTTTATGATCTTAAGAGAATATGGTATAGGACTTGTTAGCTTTACTTTAGTATTTAAAAATAAAAAATAAATAAAGAGAATGTATTACGATAAGGATGATAAGTTTTAATTGAGAATAGTAGGATATTCCTTTGACGGCTGATGCTTCCTTTAAAGGAAGCAATGACTATAAACTCTTATTAGAATTTAGAATTTAATTTATATGAAACATAGGAACTAGATTAAATAAGAAAATAAATTTCTTTATGGTATTCTTATCTTATAAATGAGCGAACATTACTACCGAAGTGTGTTTAATGAATTATGTTTCAAGTAGAAACACTAGCTTTTTAAAGTTATATTTAAAAGCAGTGGGATTTAAAGATAGTTTTCCTTAATACTTTAAGTAAAGTAAAGGCAATGGGTTTAAAGTAGCTTATTTTATCTTTTAAAAATAATAATAATAATAATAATAAGTTTTATTAGAATAGCAACTATTATGATGGCTAATGTTAGTCTCCTTCATTTTAAAGTTATATGTTAGCTAGCTTAATAATAATAAGTTTTATTAGAATAGCAACTATTATGATGGCTAACATGGCTAATGTTAGTCTATAATGAAGGAGAGATGAAATTAGTGTTTTGGGCTATGTATGTTAAATTATGTTCGAGCTTTATACTTTACAAGTTTAATAAACTTCTTAAACTTTCGAAGTACTTTTTAAAATTCGAGTAAGGGTCAAAAGGAAATAATGTCGAGCAGGGTTACTTACCCAACTCCGTTAGCCATAGTGGCAACTAACATGAATCAATGTTATCCGTTGTCCAGCTAATAAAGGATAGTGGTCATATGCCCTTGATAGTAAGGGCAGCAGCGTGGGACGTTGCCCTAGGATGACAATCGAATAGTACGTGAGGATGCTCATGAATCCTCTTTGATTGTGGAAGAGCCAACATGAGACAATGATTAGAGAGTTGATCATGTGGTCGAAAGGTCTAGCGGTAGATGGTATGGGTAGCATTACCATCAATCGAAATTGGATCTGGGACATATGGTCCGGTAGCCATGTGATGGCGAACCCTGGTCAAGCCTTAGTTGAAGGTCTATGACCAAGAACTAACATAATTATGTTAGTTCCAAAGTATTCGGTCAAAGGACCGCCACGGACAAAAGAGGATTGTGAATCCACAACTACATGCTTTGGTCGGGGAAATCATAGCGTCCACCCTTGCAAATGAGGTGTTATGGGTATTGGAAGGGCAACACCATGTCACGATCAAAGAATAGCTTGAGTGAGGAGTAAAGACCCTAACATGGCAAATTTTTGTGGGAAGTTGGTTGGTGTTGAGCACTTAAGACACCAATTGCAGTGGTGGATGATATTGAAGTGTGAAATTTCTATGTCAAGTATTTAATTCTAGTTGGGTATCTTATGATAAAAAAAAGACATTATGTTAGTTTGATCAAAACTTTGATTTTATGTTTTCTCACACCTGGTTGTGACACGTCTCAACAAAATCTAGCCTCCTAGTCAACAATAGTCATAGATAACTCAACTATCCCAAAATATAAGAGTTTTGTCCATCAAATAAATTTATTATTTTGTATTAAATAAACTATGTATTATTTTGTATTAAATAAACTATGTATTATGTTATGAATGTATGAGAAAATCCAATTTATCAAATTTATTGAAAAAGTTACAATTAAATGTTTAGGTCAATTTTGTAAAATACTTTTCATACAATATCAGAGCTAACAATTTTCTCTTTAGAAGATCATAGGCATTTTTGGATATTGTCTATGTTTTGTATATTATCAATACTGATACATGTTAAATAATATATGTTGAATTTATTTTATTATTAAAAACTACCTATCCAAGTAATCTACAAACATATTACACTAATTTTTAAATTAAGGAATTTTTTACTTAGATGAAAGATATCCCACTTTTGAGATATCTTTGCTCAATACAGACAAAAATGTGAATACAATTTTTAGCCCAATCAATATCTAAGCAACTCAAGGTAAAGGGTGCATGTATCATAATAAAATGAATAATTTGTGTTGTGTGCTAGCAAATAATACGTCCTTAGTAAAATTATACTCAAATGCATCTTGAGAACCTCTAGAACTATGAGCAATGGATCAAAGATCATGTTTAAGCACATCCACATTAAAAAATTAATCTTGTAAGCATACAATTTTGGAATTAGTCCAGAGGAGCAAGGAAGGAAGGGTAAGGCCATTTGGAAAGTGAAATATAATAAAAAAAATTTGGAAAACATTGAATAAACCCCAAGTTAAACCATATCAATCTTCCGAGTGTCTAAGAAAATATAGATGTATCTTATATTTCAATTTTTCGTGAGGGAGAAGCAAATCAAAGGGTCATGTAGCAGTTGGGTAAAAGTCCATTGGAATGTAACCAAGCTGTAGATGACTTAAGAATTTTTTATGTAATCATAAATAGGAGATTCTCCCAACTATCCCAGTCATTTTGGGATACAACGTTTGGAAAGATTGCCCCTATGTCTACTCCAGGAGATTTTTCCTTCTACATTGCCACAACTACTAAAGAAATATAATGTGAATATGGTGAAGGTAGGGTAGGAAGGGTCAATATACCCTCAAGTGAAAGAGGATATGAATATGGTGAAGGGAGAACACGAAGGACCTAACTATTCCCAAGAAGACCAATTTGTTTTCATGTGGATATGGAGACTATCCCCTCCATTTTGACATTGGTGATTATGGTGAAGACTGGACAAGAAGGTCCAGATTATTCCTATGAGAAAGAAAAATTAGATATTGATAATCATGAGACTATAGAGGAGACTGTAGAGGAACATACATTTGAGAAATGTCCATCTTATATTACTTCAAATGTAAGAATTACCAAGAGTTCTCGTAAATCCCCTGACCTAGGATAAGAAGAGTCTCACAAAGTAGGTAGAAAGTCTCTTAGAGAAAATGTGAATGTCTTTTAAGGAGAAAAGGTACAAGGAAGAAGAAGAGAAAGCTATGGGATCTCAACCTACTATTAAGAAAATTCTTGTAGGTATGAAAAAGCTTTTACCCTGGAAGTAATGAAACTCCTAAGATGGAATGTTAGGGGTATGAATATCCCTAGCAAACATAGGTTGGTTAAGGACCTTGATTATTCTTACCAACCAAATTTCTTGCTTCTCAAAGAAACTAAATTGAATCTTACAAATTGGCTAAAATTTTATAAAGTATTTTGCAAAATGCTGACAACTTTCAAGAGGAAGCTAAAGGAACCTCTGGAGGGATTATCTCTTTGGAATTCTAATCTTTATGAGGGAGACCTGCTAGCTAAAATTGAATATCAGTTCATAGTACTTCTCACAGCTAAATCTTCTAAAGTTTTCTTTGTGATTACCAATATCTATATCCCAACTCAAGTGATAGAGAATTGTGGATTACTTTAGGGGAAATAGGTAAGTAGTTTAGAGGTTTAAAATGGATTGTGGTAGGAGATTTTAACACCCCTTTATCTCTAGGTGAGAAGCAGAGGGAGTGGCTGAGGTCTCAAATAGCATGCAAGATCTAGGGAAGCTTTTAGTTGATGGTGGTCTATTTGATATGGATTTAGATGGTAACAAGTTTACTTGGATGAACAAATGCTCTGGTAGAAACTTGATTCAGGTTCAATTGGACAAATTTCTTATTTCAAATGATTATTTCCAAAGTAAATTCACGTTTAATATGAAATATCTTCCTAAATATAGATCTAATCACAATCCTTTGCTCTTTTGATGTAGTGTGGAAGATCAGAAGCATAAAGGCATTTTCAAGTTTGAATTTATGTGGTTGAAACACCTATATTTTTATAAAGAAATGGAAAATGGTGGAGTATTCCTTCCTAAGGTACTAAGATGCAAATTATCAAAAAAAAGCTTAAAACTATGAAGAAAGAAGTCAAGAAGTGGAATAGGGAGGTCTTTGGAAATATTTTTCAAAAGAAGAAAGTTATTCGGTTAGAGTTGTATATATTAGAAAGAAGAGATTAATAGTTTGGATATGAACCAAACCCAATTCCAAAGAGAAAAGGACATTAATGTTGAACTGTACACCATAATAGCCAAGAAAAAACCTATTGGAGGTAAAAGTTCAGGATCCAATGGTTGCAGGAAGGTGATAGGAATTCTAAGTTTTACCATGTCTTCACTATCAAAAATAAAATTTCTACCCTTATTGATGAAATTCTAAAGGATGATGGCCAATTTAATTAATAGAATGAAGAAATTGAGCATGAGTCTCTAGACTTCTATCAAAATATTCTATCAAAATATTCTAGTTAAAGATATGGAAGAGGATGAAATTGTGATTAAGGAGATGACTAATCACATTTTTAGGTTGATATCCAAGGAGATCAATGCTCTCCTTCTAAAGGAGATTGAGGAAGAAGAGGTAAGGATAGTCACTTTCTTCCTCAATAGATATAAAGCTCCAGGCTCATACAGGTTTCAAGCAGGTTTAGATTAAAGTTGATGTTATTGAAGCAGTGAAGGAATCTTTAAAGTCAGGTCAGATCCTAAAGGATTTTAAAAATACCTTCCTTATTCTAGATCCTAAAGGATTTTAAAAATACCTTCCTTATTCTAGTTCCTAAGAAGGAAGGGTTAAAAATCTTCAAATATTTTAGACCTTTAGTCTTTGCAACACTATTTACAAGATTATATCTAAAGTGATAGCTCTTATATTGAAGATCTTCCTCCCCTCCATTATCTCCGATGAGAGAGGAGGATTTGTAAAGGGTAAACATATTTTGGATGGGATTATATCCCTTCATGAATCCATGCATTATGTCAAGAATAGTGAAAGAGAAGGTATGTTACTGAAGTTAGATATAAGCAAGGTTTATGATAGAGTTTCATGGATTTTTTTGATAAAGTTTTTCTTTATTTGAGGGCGGGGGTGGGGAGCAAGTACAACCAAGTGCAGAACTTGGCTATACTTGCTCCCCACCCCCGCTTTTGGTTTTTGTAGATAGTGGAGAAGATGGATTGGAAGTTGTTATAATACTGCAAGGTACTCTATTCTGATCCATAATAAACTAGCAGGTTTTTTTAATAGTAGTAGAGGGCTGAGACAAGGTGACCCTCTATCTCCTTATATTTTCATTCTATCTCCTTATATTTTCATTATTATGGCTGAAACGCTTGAAAGACACCTCATGCCACCAAGGCTTCTATTCAGATAGGGAGCCTTAAACCAGCTCATAATATTGAGGGTATTACTCATTTACAATTTGTGGATGATACCATTTTACTTGATAATCCTACTATGGTAGAGGTAACTAAATTTAAAATAATCTTAGACCTCGATGAATGTGCCTCTCACCAAAAGATAAATTTGGACAAGAGCAATATCTTCTTCATTAACATTAAAGTAGCTCTCTAGAGAAGGGTGTCTAGAGTGATAGGGTGTCCTATGTCAACCCTACCTTCTTCTTACCTTGGTATACCTATGTTCGTGGGACTTACCTTGGTATGCCTATGTTCGTGGGAACTTGTAAGGCACCTATTTGGAATGGTTTTGTTGATAGGTTTCAATCCAAACTTGCAAGATGGAAATGTAATCTATTGAGACTATTGTCTCAAGCAGGTAAATTTTTCTTGGTTAAGAGTGTTTTGCAAGTTATCCCCATTTATCTTCTCTCCCTTTTCAAGATCCCTATTAAAGTTTCAAAACAAATGGATATTTTTTTCAAGAGTTTGTACGACACTATCAATGACATTGTAGAAGAAGGGAAGAGGAGCCAAGACCATGATGTGTTACCCTGCCTTAGAAATCTAGTATGTATTATACCTCTTCTCTTATCAATTTTCATGTTTTTTTAAGATTTCGAATGTGTTTTTCAATTGTCAAAGTAATAATAAAAACTATACTTATTTATGAAGTGGGAGGTTCAATTGGAATCCTTCAACGAAGAAGCAAAATGGGTGCAAGACAAATATGTGCCTTCCTTCGAAGAGTATATGGAGAACGCCAAAGTTTTTGGACTTGCCATGATCGCGACGTCGATGCTCTTTACAGGAGAAGTCCTTTCAGACAATGTCCTTTCCAAAATTGGCTACAGATCAAAATTTTGGCATCTCATGGCTTGGATTGGGCGTTTAGTGAATGACACCAAAACATACCAAGTAGAATTTGAAACTTTGGGAACTAGAACTATCTCATTATTTTTGATGAAATGAAAATTTAATGTTTGAATGATGGGTTAATTATTTTGGAGAAAGAAGGGCGAGGTAAGACCTCAACTGTGCAATGCTACATGAGAGAGCATCCTAAAATTTTAGAGAAAGCAGCTTTGGAGCACATTTATGGCATCATGCAAAATGGCCTACTGGAATTGAATTGGAAACTGGTTAATAATAAGGAGATGCCAGAGAGGTGCAGGAAATTGATATTTGACATGGCGAGAGCATTGCAGTTGTTTTACATGGATATAGATAGTTTTACTCTCTCGCATATGGAAATGAAGGAAGGAGCGCATAAATAAGTGTTTTTTCCAACCTATTAAAGTTGAAGTGCTAGTATAAACAGTTCGATGTTCGTGTGTTCGTAGCCTAGAATATTCAAGCACAAGGAATAATACTATTAGTTTTTCCACATTTTTTTTTATTTTCTTAATTTAAGATATTGTATAGGAGATTTAAATGGAATATATATATATATATAAATAAATATATATATATATATATATATATATATATTAATGGAAGATGTCAAGAATAGGATGCTACGCACCATTGCCTATATGATGAAAATGTTGTCACTTTCATCATACCATTGCAAAAGTGATTTGAATGGAATATAAAAATTCCATTTCACAGATACATGGTCATCTTGTCTTTTTTAAGAATTTACACATGCTTATACCCTTTTGTAATTTGAACTTTGGGTATCTAAAAAAAATCAAGGTCATATTATTGTCTTATTCCATAATAAGATATTGTCGTTGTTATTCTTCTTCTATAATCATCTATTAAATATGAAACTATACTAGACTGATCATTTTCTTCACTCATCCCAATCACCTCAGTAGAAAATAAGAGAAAATAAGAGAGGTAGGATTGGTCTCAATGAAAACATGCTAGATTTGAGTGATTTTATTGTTCACTGTAATCTAGTGGATATTGACCGACAAGGAGCTTCCTTCACTTGGTCGATTAGAATTCTAGGAGACCAATCCATCCATAGTAGGCTTGATAGAATATTGATAAACCAAGAATGGTATAGTAGCAATGAGTACATAAACCTCAAGCCCCTTTCAAGGATTGACCCTGATCATAATCCCATTGCAGTGTCAGTCCAAGAAGTTAGACACAAAAAAATCCCCCTTTAGGTTTGAGCTGATGTGGATGACACATAAATATTTCTATGATAGGATAAAAGAGTGGTGGAGTGTTCCAATTAAAGGAAAAAATATATATTTTCTAACTATTAAACTCAAAAAAAAATTAAAGAAAAGTTGAAGCAGTGGAACAAAGAAGATTTTGGTAATATTTTTAGACATAAAGAGGAGCTAGAACTGAGAATTGACAACATCAATAGCATAATTGAATTGCAAGGCTATATAGAAGAGCTAAGAAATGCAAAGCAAAATCTCTTGATAGATTACCACACCACCCTTCCTAGATAGGAGATCCAATGGAGATAAAAACCAGAGCCATTTGGTTGAAGGAGGGTGACATAAACACAAAATTATTTCATACCATACTAATCAAACACATACCATACTAATCAAACACATAAGAGTATCAAAGATCAAATAAATCACCAATAATTAGAACAATAAAGTTACAGAGGAGGAAGCAATCAATATTGAAGTAGTGGATTTTTTCAAACAAATATTTAAAGAAAACACATAGGAGAAGGATGAGGAGAAGGATGAGGATATGGAGGAGGTGTTAAGAAACATTCCAAGACTGGTCACAACCTCTATGAACAAATATCTAAATAAAATACTTTCAAAAGAGGAAATTAGGATGACCTTATTTGAAATAAAAAGAGATAAAGCTCCAGGTTTAGATGGTTTTTTGATAGGCTTTTTCTAACATTGTTGGAAAATTATTAAAGATGATATAGTGGGGGAAATACAAGAAGATCAAAGAAAAGGGAAGATTTTGAGAAGCATGAACAATACCTTCCTCACTTTGATCAAGAAAAAAATAGAATCCACCCACCTAGATGACGTTAGATCAATCAGTCTCTACAATGTTACATACAAGATTCTTACAAAAGATCTAGCAATAAGATTTAGTAAGATCTTAACTTTCATCATTTCATAACAACAAGATACATTTGTTAAGTGAAGAAAATTTCTTAACGACATCATGATTTTCCATGAGACCATCCACTCTATTGAGAAAAATAAACAAGTAGGTATGCTTCTTAAAATAGATATAAGGCAAGGTAGCAAATCAAACCCACATCTAGTTTGTGGATGATACTTTGTTGCTAGGGGAAGCCACGCTAAAGGAATCTAGAAGTCTCAAAAAAATCCCATATAGATACGAAAGGGCATCCTCTCAGGGTATCATTTTAAAAGAAAGTTAAATTTACTTTCTCAACACACCTCCCTTGAGATAAATCAAGATAAAGGAAATATTGGAATGTGAAATTGAGGAGTTGTCCTCCTCATATCTAGGCATGCTCTTATTAGTCGAAAAAATAAATCCAATCCACTAGAACCATATTATTGACAAACTCAATAAGAAATTGATAGGCTAGAAAGGTAACCTTCTCATCTAAGCAAGAAAAATTCAACTTCTTCAATCCTCCTTGTAGAGCATCCTAATTTACATGCTCTCCCTATTCAAGGTCCCAACTAAGATAGAGGAAGCAATAGAGATCATTTGTAAAAAAATTCTTGTGAAGAGGCACTGAGGATCGAAAGAGATTCCATTTGATCAAGTGGGAAAGAGTGTGCCTCCAAAAAGCCTATGGAGGATTAAACTTGAGAAGAATAAACACTCTCAAAAAATATCTAACAATGAAAATAGTATGGAGAATCATTCAAGAAAAAGGAAGACCATGGTATGACATCATGAGGATACAATACATTTAGGAGGAGAAACCAACAACAACAATAATTTTTAAGAATAACCAAATCTAGGGGGCTCCACAATCTGGAATCATATCTATCAAGGCATAGACATTATAAAGGGAGAACCACACTAGAGGATAAGGAGAGAAACTAAAGTAAACTTTTGGAAGTACAGCTAGCTTGATTCATGATATTTGGATAGAGACCAAGTTTTAGAGGAACTTAGAAGAAATATCCAAGCTAAGTGGGGACCCCCTTCAACTCCTATACAATGAATTAGGGAGGAGTCAAAATATGGAGAACTGAATTGTAAGCTAGAATAATTCCATGCCCAAATAAAGTACTTTCAAATCCTAGATTCAAAGAAACTAAATCAATTGGTGTGGACTGGGTCAACTTTGGGTCATTATACAAGTAAAAGTGGTTACCCTAAGATGCTAGAAAGACCTCAAATAAAAATTTCCTAGAGGAGTATCTGGAACAACAAGTGCATTCCCAAAATGAAAATATTTACTTGGCTTGTGTTCCAAAAGAAAATCTTGACCTAGGACAACTTGAGCAAGAGAGGCTTCCAAGGACCCAACAAATATTGCGTCTATTAAAGAAATGAAGAAGCAATCACTCATATCTTTTAATATGCTCCTTCTCTTAGGAAGTTTTGTATCAATGGCTGAGATCTATGGGTTTAGGTTGGGTGATGCTTGAGGATCTTATTGACTAGTGGATCCAATGGAGGCCTCTTGATAAGGAGAACAAACAAATTTGGAATATTTTCATCCCAACCTTTTTATGGTGCATATGGATTGAAAGAAACAAGAAAATATTTAAAGATAAATTTAGGAATACGATTGTTGTCTTCAATCAACTCCTAGTGAGGATAGAGGAGCCTCTCAAGCTTAGGGGAGCCATCCACCACTCCTTTAAACACACTCAAGTAGCATAATATTTATGCCCAACAAATTCTAACTCTATTTTGGCCCTCACTAGAGCTATCCAACAATAGATCCACCAACTTGTGTCTTGTAAGGTATTAGACAATATAGGTCTCTTATGCTCAACTAGAAGTTCAAGTTCAATTGTGGTAAACGTAGACAAGTTTTTAGCTAGGCAATGAGAGTCAAAGGTTCAATGCATAGCTAGTTTTATTTATTTTTTACAAGCTGAAGATCTCATTGTAAAAGGGTGAGGGTCCCTTTCAAAACTCTTTTATTTAATCACAAAAAAAAATATTAGATCAAAGACAAAACACTTTCCACAATCTGAGTTTTATTATTTGTTGTCATATTAGAAATTGTCATTACCACCACGTTCAATTTTTAATATTTATTTAAGATAATCATTATTTATCTCAAACATATGGCATGTTTATTTATCTTTGATAATATTAACCTAAATGAAAAAATAAGTCATTGAATTTATTAGTGATTACTTGCTACAAATTAATAAAGACTTAATCTTATGACCATGTATCAAAAAGTATAAAAAAGCCATCCAAAATTATATGACAATGTTGTCATCTCAACAAAATCTAGCCTCCTAATCAACAATAGTTGTAGACAAACCAACCATAAAATATAGGAGTTTATTATATCAAATAAAATATATTATTTTGTATTAAATAAACTATGTATTATGTTATGAATGTATGAGAAAAATCAGTTTGTTAAATCTATTGAAAAAGTTACAATTATTTCAATCTCTAGGTCAATTTTATAAAATAGTTTTCATGAAACATTAGAGCTAACAATTTCCTCTTTAGAAGATCATAGGCACTTTTGGATATTGTCTATGTTTTGTATATAATCAAGACTTTGAAGCATGTTAAATAATATATGTTAAACCTCTTTTATTATTAAAAACTACCTATCCAAATAATCTATTTACTTGGATAGCAAACATATTACACTACTCTTTAAATTAAGATTTTTTCAATTAGATGAAAGAGACCCCACTTTGAGATATATTTTCTCAATGTAGACAAAAATGTGAATACCATTTTTAGCCCAATCAATATCTAAGCAACTCAAGGTAAATGGTGCATTTATTATAATAAAATAAATATTTTTTGGTGTCAAAAATGATGTGTATGGATCAATATAATCATCTATATAAGAATGTCAGTGTGCTAGCAAATAATACCTCCTTAGTAAACTTATACTCAAATGCATCTTGAGAACCTCTAGAACTATGAACAATGGATCAAATATCATGTTTAAGCATATCCACATGAGAAATTAATCTTGTAAACATACAATATAATATTATAACATAAAACTTCACACAATATTTCAAAAATTTAAATCATAAATCAGAATTAGATGAAATTTTATACCTATACAATAGAAACACTCAAAAATTAAGACCATATTCCCTACTAACCACAATCATGATAAAATGAAATTTTGAAAAACATAAATGTAGATATTTTTCTTTACTGTCAGTGCAACATATTCTACACACAACTCAAATCTTGTGACAATGACAACACTCACTCATTAGACCATGCTTGATAAATAAAATGCACAATATAGAATAAAAGAAAATATTAAATAATTTTCCTATAGATCTTTGGCTCTAAATAAATAGAAAAGATTTACCAAATTTTACTACAAATATTCTTAGAGAAAAGGTTAGTAATCGAATGCACTTCTAAGTTGTCTTGTACATATTAACACTATAACAACTACAAGATGCATTAAAATCATTTTTTAAAGGTCACTCATATTAATGTATTTTGTATAGTTGATGTAACAATAATATGTATATATCTGTAATGACCCTCCTTGCATGGTTTATGAAAGATAGAGAAATATGTATACACTTACCTTTTTCTATGATTCTTGGTACTACTGACGACTTATGTGAGTGTAGGACAGTTGCGTAATGGCAATGAATGAAAACAAGTCGGGAAAAAAGGTGAGACAGGGAAGTGATGATTCAGCTCACGAGCACATGGAAACTCGCACTTGCATATCATTTAGGTGCATTGCATATTGCATCTTTGTGTGGGTTTATTTGACTCAAATATTGCTTGTATGGCAAGAAATGTGAAATGTTGTTTTAGGTGGCAATGATGATGGGAGCCACTAGTTTGGAAATGTATGCATGTGTGGTTGCTTGTTATGGCATAAGAGTTTATTATTTAAAATGATATTTTAATTATATGTGAATTTATTATGATAAGTAGGATTACCATGTATGGAAGTCTTAACGAATATCATTATTGCATTACTTTGAAATATAGGAAGATATGTCGTAATATTATTAATATTATTTTATTTAAAAATGTGTGAAAGATAGTTTACACTACTATGCAAATAGCTTTGCAAGGAACATTAAAGAAAAGATTAAATAGTTGGCAGAGTTAAAGTTTATTTTAAAATATCCATGATGGACGCACTCTCCATGTTTGTTGCAAATCATTGTGAACTGTTAAATGGTCATGATTGCTTGGTAAGCACACAATGTAGAGGTGAGGAGGCTCGACATTACCTGGTGCTATGCATGGAGGAAGAGAAAGAACAATCTGTGAATTCTTCACATATCATTTAGGGGAAGTAAAACAAAAGAAAAGAAAAATATTGTTTTTTTTTAAAGGAGAGCGGAGAAGGGAGAGTGGGCGAGACAAGGTAGAAGGGATTGGAGAAAATAACAAACAATAATTTTGGAAAGCATGAGAAAATAGGTTAGTTTCTCGGTAGCTTCTCATGTAACGTATGTGTTCTCCATGGTGTCTGATATGTATAACATGTATATTTTGGTATGTAAATCATTGCTATGTTGTTATGTGAATAGATGGTGAATGTAAGCAATGAGATTATTGTTATTTCACTACCATATTTGTAGATGTTTTGTTGTGTAATTTTATGCTACATTGTTGTGTGAATAAATGGTGAATGAAAATAGTGGAACTATTGGTGTTACACTGCTATATTAGTAAATGTATTGTTGTGTAAAATATTAGCATGTAGTTGTGTTAGCATAGGCAAAATAAAAACAATGAAACTGTAGGAGTAACCCTATTATGATAAATAATTATTTCATATTATGAAAAGTGTTGCAGTTTTAAAAAAAAAACAATGTGCTATGTTGTGTTGACAATGTCGGAATCAATACATTATTGTGAAATAATATGATGTCATATGGTTGTGTGGCTATAAATCATGTATTTAAAATGAGGTAATGTGTGTTGTGTGTGAGCCACGCTCCTCCCTTGAACAAAATAAAAGAATTAATTTAGAACTTTCACCTCTCAAGGAACTGGAAAATGCCTCTGGATGAAGAAGGCAGGTTTCATGGAGTTTCACTTAGTGTAAATAGATAATTTACAATGAAGTAAAACGTTTGACATAATCCTTGGACAAATATCAGTAAAGGAAATTTAGTGGTTTTCTTTGTATGTTGTTTGTATGCTGCCTGTGTTAGAGTAATAACATTTATGCATAATAAATTTGCATATTCATATTATTGGAGCCATATCTAATCCTTGGCAATGTCTCCTATCTTTTCCTAAATGGACTGTTGATCGTGTGGAGGAAAATGGTGTAATGTTGAGCAGATGTGGGAAATACTTTACCCAAATCTCATGATAAGGAACATTACCCCATAGCTATTGCAGAAAGGATGTCAAAATCCATGTTAGCAGACAGATATTGCCTTGTCTAGTATGGGCTTGAGTAGTGGAGCGGAATCATAGGGAATGAACACCTGAGACTTGTTGTGGTTGAAACAAATCTTGAAATGAGAATAGTTTAGACATAGATAGTAAGTGTGTGAAGTTTAGGACCTAGAGAGAAATATTTATGTTATGATGTATTTACAAAAGATAAAAATGTAATGTTGTATATTATCTAAAATGTAAATGTATTTGGAAGTGGTTTCATATGTTCTCTATATTATCAAATGAAGCATATGCTTGTATTGAAACTTTATATTTCTCTTTAATTAAAAAGGTTATTGTTTTCGAATTCTCCTTTTGTATGTTGTTATATTGGACCACTTGTGGGTGATAGATATTAAACAAAGTTAAATTAATAATGATGCATCATGGATTAACTAGATAAGTAAATGGGTTATAATTAATTTAATATTTGATGTATATAAGCTAAATACCCTTGTCTTGAATGTCGTAAATACTTTGTTGATAAGATAATTAGTACCCTGCTAGCGTGATGCAACCAAAAATTGACTCTAGAGATGGAAAATTAGTGAATATTGTTCTTAAAACATAAACAGTAAAGAGGTTCAAAAACTTATGAGAACTGTTAACCAAATTTACCTTAAAAGGAAATAGAGTTATTTAGAGCTATACTTGTATAAGTAGTTGGTACTTTATAAGCCCTTCATGAGAATAGTAGACCAATAGTTGTTAGAAAGGGCAACTATGTTCTTGAATGGGTTAGAACTTGACATAGTTTAAATAGTCTAATAGTAAGATATTGTTATGGTATTCTTCTATTGTGCATTCAAAATATGTTGACTTAAGGGTAAAGTAGTTGTCACATTTGGGAATAGCTTGTTAATAGAATAATTTCTAAAAGACCCTTAGAAGGTTAGAATTGATAAAAACTAAACAAAAGAACATCCAAGTATGTTGAGGTGCAGGAATGCACACAACGAGCTTTGAGACAACCTAGTTCTGATGGAATTGGTCAAAAATACTTGGTCAAGAATGAGATTGAAAAGGGTGGTATGGGACATATTTTTTAGGTTGGACTCGGATAGCACAGTGCTCATTACATACTCATTGAACTTAGCTAGAATAACCACAGGGTTTGGTATGGGATAAATCATTGTGAGTTGTAGTGAGTATAGGTAATGAGGTCCAAGGTCAAGGTATTGACATGGCACTAACTACCTCAAAGATTATGGGAGTCATTAGTTAGTCACGAAGACATAAATATGCTAACCTCTTTCATGCTAAGTAAAAACAAGTCGACTAGATTATCGAAGGTTTGGTATGAAGAGGAAAGGGAAGAAAGCATCCCCCCTCTAGGTGTTATGGGCCCTAGAGGATAACCCTAGCCATGGTTCAAACCTCATGCCAAAAAATATGGATGATAAATGAGGATGATCAAATTCACAAAATGGCTATTCAATGGGATAAGGTCAATCTCATCCACTTGGGTGACTGGTTGCAGTGGTCTTGAACTCAAATGTGGTGGATATATCTGTGTTATGTATGATTAAATTTGCTTGGATGATTCAAAAACTAAACTAGTCAAGAATTAGTTCCTCAACTTTTAGGTGTGTTTAGAAAGTTTAACTTTAAAAAAATTTACTTTCTATTCTTACCCTATTTTCTTTGGACAACTAGATATGAAGATGGTTCTAGGTTGTTATATATGGTATCAAAGCAAAATAGATTTTAACCTATAGATTCTAACAATAAGTTAAGATTAGATAAGATAAATTAATACACTACTTTCACCTACAATTTGAATGGCACAGTTGTTGCAAGGTGGATCCTCAAGAAATCGTGCAGGAAGTAGAGAGGAGGAAGACACCGAAAGACCTATAAGGAGGCCTCAAACAAATCTAAGGTAAAAAGGACCTCAATGTGAAAGAAGGGTTAATGAGATTTTCCATAGTGAGAGTGAGACCAGTGTGGAGGTAGGAAACCTCGCTAAAGTGGTACAATTACTGCAAACTCATATGGACTACCAAAGAGAAGAGATGGCCCAACAAAAGACTCACATGGCCCAACAACAAGAATTTATTGTCCAACAATAACAGGTCATAGAAGACTTAACTAATGGATGAGGAGGTGGTTTGGAAAGGTCAATGGAAGAATCAAGGGAACTAGAGAGATCTAGTGCTAGAAGGGCAAGGGTGAGTAAGGAGTTGGACAAAAATCTAAGAAAGGTAGTAATAACTAAGTTTGATGGTAAGGGCGATGGTGAATCAACCAAAAATTGGTTGAGTGAACTAGAGTCCTACTTTTCTCTAGTAGTCCTATCCTCTGAATCCAAGACTGCTTTGGTAGTAATGAACATGATAGAAATAGCCTTGGACTGGTGGAAGTCATATAAGAAAGGGCATAGAGTAGAAGTTGCTGACCTCAAATGGGAGGAGTTTGTCAAGGAATTCAGGGATAGATTCTTGACAAAGCAATATTATGTCAAGAAATTTGGGGACTTCTCAAATTTGAGGCAGGAAAGTATGATGGTACATGAATACCATCAAAATTTTATTCAAATGTTGAAATATGCTTCCCAATATGAAAGCAATGAAGAAATGAAAACACAAAAATTTGTTCTAGGATTACATCCTAGAATCATGATGGTGGTAAACATGCATAATCCTATCAATTTTCCAACTACCTTTGATCTAGAAAGAAAAGAGGAAGCTAATCAAGAAATAAGAAAGACATATTTTAACTACCAAAAGTTATCTGAGAAGGAAAAATATGAACTCAAGAAATGAAAAAGTGTAGGATTTATGAAATGGGAGAAGGAATAGAATAAGAAACCCAAAGGAGGAGATCAGAACAAGCAAGGAGGCAAAAATAGATCCAATTACCGAGATGGTAAATTCAAGAAGGATGCTAAAGAATTTTCCAGGAGGTAGGACCAGAAGATAGCAAGTCAAGGAAAGGATAGGGAAACTCTATCTGTGAATAGAAATGAAAGCATTAACAGGGGAAATAGAGCTCCACCAGGTGGGTGCTTGGGTGTGCAAAGGGGCTCATTATGCTAACAAGTGTCCTCACAGGGCTGACTTACCACCAAAAACCCTAGAAGAAGCTAGCCATAGGATCTATGCGGCCACAGGTAGTTCTAAACTCAATGGTCAGATTACTCCTTTCTTATTGCATGGTAAAATTTTTGATAAAAATGTGCAAGTTTTAGTTGATAGTGGGTCAACAGATAGTTTTATCTCATCTAGATTAGTGAGGGATTTGCCTGTTAGACCTAGATTCTTGGCCAAATATTGGAAGGTAGAGTATGGATCAAGGCAAACCCATCATGTTAATCAATGTCTCTTTGACTCCCATATTTCCTTATCTCAGGGAAAGATCAACTGGCATCTGTATGTGGCACCTTTGCATGCGTTTGACATTATTTTAGGAGTTGATTGGTTAAAAGCACACAAGGCTCTTTTAAATTTTGAAGAGATATGGGTGGAATTTTTGGATGAATCTAATCAAAGGATTAGAGTTAGGTGTGGATGAAGGGAAGTCAAGCCGCATATATTGTCTATAATGTAGATTAAGAAGGTTATTAGAAAGAAGGGGATGATATTTATGGTTAAGATGAATAGGATAGAAGCATCAAAGAAGGGATCTAACCTATTCCAACAATACCCGGTGTTGGGAGCATTTAAAGATGCTTTCCCTGAGGATCTCCCGAGATTACCTCCTCGAAGGGAATTTGACTTCTCAATTGAGTTATTACCAGGAGCAGTACCAATTGCTAGGTCACCTTATAGAATGACACCTATAGAGTTGCAGGAGCTCAAAATGCAACTTCAGGATTTTCTTGAAAAAGGGTTGATCAAACCTAGTGTGTCGCCCTAGGGAGCTCCTATTTTGTTTGTTAAAAAGAAAGATGGAACCTTAAGGATGTGCATAGACTATCGAATGTTGAACAAGGTTACTATCAAGAATAGGTATTCATTACCAAGGATTGATGATTTGTTTGATCAATTGAAAGGAGCAACCATCTTTTCTAAAATAGATTTGAGATATGGATATCATCAGTTAAGGATTCGAGAGGAAGATACTTCTAAGACAGCTTTTAGAACAAGGTATGGATATTTTGAATTTACTATCTTACCTTTTGGGCTAACCAATGCCCTAGTCGCATTCATGAATCTCATGAATAGCATTTTTAGAGAACAATTGGATAAGTTTGTACTTGTATTTTTGGATGACATTCTGATTTACTCCAAAAGCAAGGAAGAGCATGATGAGCACATGCGGATAGTGCTTGCAATTCTTAGAAAGAATCAATTATATGGAAAATTTGACCAAGTGTGAGTTTTATACTCCACAAGTGCAATATCTTGGGCATATTATTTATGTAGAAGGAATTGTAGTAGACCCCAAGAAAATCAAAGCAATCATTGATTGGCCAACACCTACTAATGTTTCAGAGGTGTGAAGTTTTATGGGGATTATAGGGTATTATAGAAGGTTTGTCAAGGGATTCTCAAGAATTTCTCAACCCATTACAAACCTTCAAAGAAAAGGGAAAGGCTTCAAGTGGACAGAGCAATGTGAAAAGGATTTTCAGGTTTTGAAAGAAAAGTTGATGACAACATCAATACTATAGTTACTAGATCTTAATAAGCAGTTTATAGTTTGTACTGATGCATCGATCGAAGGGTTAGGTGGGATCTTAACCCAAGATGGTGTGATTATTGCTTATGAGTCTAGAAAGCTCAAGAGACATGAAGTCAACTATGCCACTCATGATTTAGAGTTGGAAATGGTAGTGCATGCACTAAAAATTTGGCGATATTATTTGCTAGGAAAACCATTTGAATTAAAGATAGACCATCAGAGTTTAAAGTATATATTCACCCAACCTTTATTAAATGCCAGGCAACGATGGTGGATAGAGTTTCTTGTGGAGTATGATTTTGGCATTGAGTACATTAAGGGTAAGGAGAATAAGGTCATCGATGCTTTAAGTAGGAGAGGGCATATTACCGCTATGACAAAATGCCAATATGATCTACTAGATCAAATAAAATAATGGTAAGGAAAAGATGAATTTTTCCAATCCTGCATTGGACAAGATAGACAAAAGTTAGGTAAGGATGTAGAATATGTGATCAAGAATGATCTACTATTCTTCAAGAATAGATTGGTTGTACCTAATTCAGGAAGTTTAAGGGAAACAATCCTTAGAGAGGCTCACAATACTCCTTATTCTATGCACCTAGGAGGGGTAAAAATGCATGAGAATTTAAAGAAAGCTTATTTTTAGCTAGGTATGAAAAATGATATCATCAATTATGTGGCCAAATGCTTAGAATACCAAAAAGTGAAGGTGAAACATTTGCATCCAATCGAGAAATTATATCCACATGAGATACCTGCGCAAAAGTGGCAAGTGGTATCAATGGATTTTATAATGGGACTACCTAAAATAAGATTTAGACATGATGCAATTTTAGTGATTGTGGATAAGCTAACCAAAGTCGCACATTTTATACTAGGTAATGTGCATGATGATGCGCCCATGATAGCAAGTAAGTTTTCTAGAGAAGTGGTGAGGCTACATGGGTTCCCAGAAGTTCTAATATCTGATAGAGACTCCTGTTTTACTTTAGAATTTTGGTAAGCAATGCATCAAGCATTAGGGACTAAGTTGAACATTAGTACTGCTTACCACCCTGAGATAGATGGATAGACTGAGAGGGTGAATCAAGTGCTTGAGGATATGTTGAGAATGTACTACATGGAACAACACACAAAGTGGGAAGACTACTTATACCTAGTAGAATTTGTGTATAACAATAATTACCACGCATCACTAGGTATGGCACCTTTTGAAGCTCTATATGGGTGACGATGCAAATTTCCCTTAACTTGGGATAATCTAAAATATCGGGTAGTGATCAGCCTAAAAATGATAAAAGAAATGGAAGAACAACTAAAGAAGATTCAATAGAAGCTGAAAGAGGCCGCAAACCGCCAGAAGAGCTACGTGGACCTCAGAAGATCACCGAGGGAATATTCTATGGGAGACAGAGTATTCTTGAGAGTGAAGCCAACTAAGAGTTCTATAAAATCATCTAAGCTAGATTCCAAATATGTGGGTCCATTTGAGATCATTGCTAAGATAAGCCTTGTAGCGTACATATTAGCTCTACCACCAAGCTTATCCAAAATCCATAATGTCTTTCATGTATCCCTCTTTAGAAAATATATTTTTGATTCTACTCATGTATTGGATATTTCCAACTTGCAGATGACCGATCCATTAAGGATTGAGGTGTGACATGTTCATTTGCTTGGTTTTCGAACCAAGAATCTGAGAAAATAAAGTATTGAGCAATGTCGGGTCCAATGGGACCACTACTCAGACCGAAATGCTACGTGGGAAGACGTGGCAGAAATGCGACGATAGTTTCCTCATCTGTTTGAGTAGAAATAGACTTAATTATAAACTTTTATAAAATTTTGGAATATTTGTATATATACAAATGTAAATGGAACTGGATACTGAGTAGAGTTAAGTGTGGTTGCCATTTTACTGTATAAAGTGGTTTGCAAGTGTGTGGAATTGCAAAGTGACATGTTTTGGAATATATGTTGATATATATGTTAAATAGATTATATTGTGATGTAATCTATGATGTGATTATATGCCAATTGTGTGGAAAAATTCTTTGTTTACAAAATTTAGAACTAGAAGTAATTATTTTGTTTCACATGGTTGAAAACATAGGGACCATGTTTATCCCTAGTGGGGGAGGATGTAATGACCCTCCTTGCATGGTTTATGAAAGATAGAGAAATATGTATACACTTACCTTTTTCTATGATTCTTGGTACTATTGATGGCTTTTGTGAGTGCAGGACAGTTGCGTAATGGTAATGAACGAAAACAAGTCAGGGAAAAAGGTGAGACAGGGAAGTGATGATTCGGCTCACGAGCACATGGAAACTCATACTTGCATATCATTTAGGTGCATTGCATATTGCATCTTTGTGTGGGTTTATTTGACTCAAATATTGCTTGTATGGCAAGAAATGTGAAATGTTGTTTTAAGTGGCAATGATGATGGGAGCCACTAGTTTGGAAATGTATGCGTGTATGGTTGCTTGTTATGGCATAAGAGTTTATTATTTAAAATGATATTTTATTTATATGTGAATTTATTATGTTAAGTAGGATTACCATGTATGGAAGACTTAACAAATATCATTATTGCATTACTTTGAAATATAGGAAGATATGTCATAATATTATTAATCTTATTTTATTTAAAAATGTGTGAAAGATAGTTTACACTACTATGCAAATAGCTTTGCAAGGAACATTAAAGAAATTATTAAATAGTTGGTAGAGTTAAAGTTTGTTTTAAAATATCCATGATGGATGCACTCTCCATGTTTGTTGTAAATCATTGTGAATTGTTAAATGGTCATGATTTCTTGGTAAGCGCATGACGTAGAGGTGAGGAGGCTCAATATTACCTGGCACTACGCATGGAGGGAGAGAAAAAACAGTCTGTGAATTCTTCACATATCATTTAGGGGAAGTAAAACAAAAGAAAATAAAAAGGTTGTTTAAAAAAAAAAGCAGAGAAATCAGAGCGGGTGAGACAAGACAGAAGGTATTGGAGAAACAACAAACAATGAATTCTAGAAAGTGTGAGAAAATAGGTTAGTTTACAGGTAGCTTCTCATGTAACATATGAGTGTTCTCCATGTTTCTTGATATGTTTAACATGTATGTTTTGGCGTGTAAATCATTGCTATGTTGTTGTGTGAATAGATGGTGAACGTAAGCAATGAGATTGTTGGTATTTCACTACCATATTGGTAGATGTTTCATTGTGTAATTTTTTGCTATGCTGCTATGTGAATAAATGGTGAATGAAAATAGTGGAACTGTTGGTGTTACACTACTATATTAGTAAATATTTTTGTGTAAAATATTACCATGTAGTTATGTTAGCATAGGTAAAATGAAAACAATAAAACTGTAGGAGTAACCCTATTATGATAAATAATTATTTTGTATTACAAAAAGTGTTGCAGTGTTAAAAAAAACATTGTGCTATGTTGTGTTGACAATGTTGGAATCAATACATTGTTGTGAAACAATATGATGCCATATGACTGTGTGGCTGTAAATATTGTATTGAAAGCAGTGAGGTGATGTGTGTTGTGTGTGAGTCGCACTCCTCCTTTGAAAAAAATAAAAGAACAAATTTAGAACTTGCACCTCTCTAGAAACTAGGAAACACCTCTAGATGAAGAAGGTAGGTTTCATGGAGTTTCACTTGGTGTAAGTAGGTAATTTGCAATGGAGTAAAATGTTTGACAAAATCCTTGGACAAATATCGAGAAAGGAAGCTTAGTGGTTTTCTTTGTATGATGTTTGTGTTAGAGTAATAGCATTTATGCATGATAAATTTACATGTTCATATTATTGGAGCCGTATCTAATCCCTGGCAATGACTCCTATCTTTCCCTAAATGGATTTTTGATCATGTGGAGGAAAATAATGTAAACTTGAGCAGATGTAGAAAATACTTTACCCAAATCTTATGGTAAGGAACGTTAACTCATAGCTGCTACAAAAAGGAATTCAAAATCCATGTTAGCGAATAGATATTACCTTGTGTAATCTGGGCTTGAGTAGTGGAGCAGAATTGAAAAGAATGAACACCTGAAACTTGTTGTGATTGAAACAAATCTTGAATTGAGAATGGTTTAAACATAGATAGCAAGTGTGTGAATTTTAGGACCTGGAATTAAGCGAACACTTTATGTAATGATGCATTTACAAAAGGTAAAAATGTAATATTGTATATTAGAAACGGTTCATATGTTCTCTATATTATCAAACAAAGCATATGCTTGTATTAAAGCTTTATGAAGAACATAAGATTATACTGGGGGTGAACAATATAATATAAAACCTTTTAATTTTCAATACAAATTATAACATCAATAATATCGGAGTAGAAAATAATGCACACATCATCACACACATGAGAGAAATTATTTAACATGGTTCACCCAATGTGGGCTACTCCACGAAGAAAATATTTCTTATAAAATTTCTCAATGAATATTTTGGGAATCCAATCCCTATTACAATGTTTATGGAATTTTTTCCAAAGGATACACCAATATCCTATATTTGATTTATGGATATCTCTCCACAGGAGACCTATGTCCCCACTAATCTAATTTTTGGATTCCTCTCCATAGGAGAACTCTATCCCATTGCTCTGGTTTGTGGATCTCATTCCACGAGAGAACTCTATCCCCTATGCTCTGCTCAAATATGATCAACTCTACTCACAAATCTACTCACAACACTATTTTAAACCTGCTCACAAGTCTACCTCTAACTTGCTCACAATTCTTCCTCAAACCTGCTCAAAATTTGCCTCAAACCTACTCTCAAGTCTGCCTTTAAATTGCTCACAAGTCTACCTCTAACCTGTTCACATGTCTTCCTCAAACCTACTCAAAATTTACCTCAAACATGCTCACAAGTCTACCTCTAATCTTCTCACAAGTCTACCTCTAACATGCTCACAATATCTGCTCAATTCTACTCTAAGACATGCTCATAATTGTTTATAACACATGCTCAAAAATATTTCTCAAATATGCAAAAACTTATCTTCAACCCTAGCACAAGTAGTTCACAATATCTAGCACAAATATCTCAAACACTCTTAATTGCTCTTGTGGATATATGTCTTCAAAAATCTATCTCACAAACAATTGATCTTTCTAGTGCCACTTCAAGAGTTAGTTATCAAAATACTCTCTCAATACATCCATATGAATTTTCTTATCAAAATATATTTCATCATTAAACAATTACAATAAAATATCAACCCACTTTTACACCTTATTACTCCTATTATTTCATGTAAAATAATGCTCAACAAAACAACTAGAAATTACACACATAAATTTCACATATACACCTTATACCTCCTTATGAAAACAAAAATAATGCACTTCAAATTTCAATAAGACCAAAGAAATTATCACTTCATCTCATGCATCAATAAAGCACTAGCAATCTAAAATTTCACCTTTCATCCCTTTCTAAAATAAAAATAAAATCACTTTACTATCCTTATAGCTCCCTAACTATTTCATATCACAATGATAAAATTAACTAACCCTTATAACTCCTTAACCAAGCACAACATGCATACCTTTATAAAAAAAAAAATTAATTTTACCTTTAAGTGTTGTCGTCGTTGTTCGAACCTGCAACCTCACTAGCCTTCACACCCTAGCATAAGGGAAAAAACCATGTGGGCTAGCTGCCCACACAAACCTAAGGAGCACGTGCTCCTTCTTGTCCTCTACCACCGGTGCAAAATGCAAAAATTCAAATAAAACCTTATCACCTGCCTTCGTCATGTATCAAACATGAGACATATCTGCGACGACATCCTAGCATTGCGGACATTGTCATCTAGGCTACCTACTCGAATGGGATAGCAATTCGGAGTCCTTGCTCCTTGTCCTTTACTCTACCTCGATTTTCAAAAAACTAATGCCTTCTTCCTCTTTACTATGAATTGAACGACGATATTTTGGGCACACAAATTTCTTAACACAAACACTTTATTAACCACCTTAGCGTGCAATATTTATATGCAATGGTTGGCATTGACTTTGATGTCGGCACTCGAATTTTCAAACCTTTGGTGCCAATAAATATTATATATTAATTATAATAATTTAAATTTAGAGGATTTAAATATTATAATCTCTCTTAGGGCCTTTTCTTAGGTTAAAACTTTTGCCACCATAGTTAAACAATTTAACCTTTTTCTTTTGTAAAATTACCACCAAGGTAAATCAAATAGACCTTTTTATTTTTCCTTTTTCAAATACCACCATGATAAATCAACTTGACCCTTTTATTTTTTTTTTCAAAATACCACCATGGTAAATCAACTTGACCCTTTTTTTTTTCAATACCATCATGGAGAAGGCTTTTCTTTCTTCTTGCTGGCTCATGCCTCATGTGCCCTTTGAAGAATATTCTCACAAATATTTCCATCAAATTAGGACATCAAACCTTTTGACATCAATGACAACACATCATGCTCAAATTTCCAACACTTTATATTTCTCTTTAAATAAAAAGGTTATTGTTTTCGAATTCCTCTTTTTGTATGTTGTTATATCGGACCACTTATGGGTGATAGATATTAAACAAAGTTAAATTAATCATGACACACCATGGGTTAACTGGATAAGCAAATGAGTTATATTTAATTTATTATTTGATGCATATAAGCTAAAGACCCTTGTCTTGAATTTCGTAAATACTTTGTTGAAAATTTAATTAGTATCCTGCTAGTGTGATGCAATCAAAAATTGACACTAGATATGGAAAAATGATGAATATTGTTCTTAAAACATAAACAATAAAGAGGTTTAAAACTTATGAGAATTGTTAACCATATTTACCATAAATGGAAATAGTGTTACTTAGAGTTATACTTGTATAAGCAGTTGGTGCTTTATAAGCCCTTCATAAGAACATTAGACCATTAGTTGATTAGAAAGGGTAACTATGTTCTTGAATGGGTTAGAACTTGACATAGTTTAAATTATCTAATAGTAAGAGATTGTTATGGTATTCTTCTATTGTGCTCACAAAAATGTTGACTTAAGGATAAGGTAGTTGTCATCTTTGGGAATAGCTTGTTAATAGAATAATTTCTAAAAGACCCTTAGAATGTTAGAATTGTCAAAAAACTAAACTAAAGAACATCCAAGTATGTTGAGGTGTAGGAATGCACACAACGAGATTTGAGACACCCTAGTTATGAGGGAATTGGTCAAAAAGACTTGTTCAGGATAGGATTGAAAAGGGTGGTAAGGGAAATCTTTTTTAGGTTGGACTCAAATAGCACAATGCTCATTACATACTCATTGAACTTAGCTAGAATATCCATAGGGTTTGGTATGAGATAAATCACTGTGATTTGTAGTGAGTATAGGTAATGTGGTCCAATATTAGGATATTGATATGGCACTAACTACCTCTAGGATTATACGAGTTATTAGTTAGTCATGAAGATATAAATACGGTAACCTCTTTCATTCCAAGTAAAAACAAGTCGACTAGATCGTCGAAGGTTTGATATGAAGAGGAAATGGAAGAAAGTATCCCCATATAGGTTTTATGGGCCTTATAGGATAACCCTAGCCATGGTTTGAACCTCATGTCAAAAAATGTGGATGATAAATGAGGGTGATCAAATTCACAAAATGGCTATTCAATGGGATAAGGCCAATCTCATCCACTTGGGTGACTGATTGCAGCAGTCTTGAACTCAAATGTGGTGGATATGTTTATGTTATGTATGATTAAATTTGCTTGGATAAATCAAACTAGTCAAGAATTAGTTCCTCAACTTACAGGTATGTTTAGAAAGTTTAACTTTAAAAAAAATACTTTCTATTCTTACCCTATTTTCTTTGGACAACCAGATATGAAGATGGTTATGGGTTGTTACAATATCTACTTAAACTATAATATTTTAATTTAATATATAATCATCTATATAGTATTGTTTTTTATGGTGAAAATTATCATATTTTGCATATGTGCAAAACACCTAAAATATTTTATAGTTACCATAAAGAGTAGGTTATTTTTCACATATTTGAATTTTGGGGTAATGGGGATAGTATATCCTATATTTATAATGAGTAGAGGTAGTGTTTTAAGGACATATGTTTAAAGCATGCATTATTAATGTTATTTTTGGAATATTTTGAATCATCCACACTAATCCACTTGTCAAGAATAAAGACTCATAAGAATCCATCTCTCACTAGCTTCAACAATTTAGTTATAATTTATTACTAGATATGATTCAAGAGTAAAGCATTGTGATTGAAGCTTAAAAATGGTAAATGGTAGGAATATAAGTTATGAAAAAATATTCATACTTAAGGATATGATAGTTGCATAAAATTTAATTGCTATAGAAGAATCATATTGAGATTGTCAAATAGATGCAAATGCAATACAAAAAGGGGTGGTGTTGTGGTGATGGTACTTTTAAAAGTAATATGAAAAATTAAATTTATCTTAGTTATATATTAGTTACCTCTATATGTTTATCAAGAATAAGTGTAATTTAGGGCATACTCTTAATCAAGGTATTTTAAGAATTCTTATAAATAGGTATTAATGTAGATCTAAAGTTGATTATAATAAGATAAGAACTATAATAGTCAAACTACCATAATTTTTTCCTTGGAATTTATATCCATAATAGTAACATAGCAAAAACACAGCTAAAAGTAGATAATATTTGTTTTCTTTCTTTTATGATTGAATCCTTGTATTATTAATAACTACTAAAACAATCACAAATAATCAATTTGAATATGTGTGAGCCTCATATTAGATATAACATGATAGAATGTATTAAAAGTAATATAAAATAATATTGTAATTATCAAGTATACTAATATAGACACCTAAAAAAATCACATTTATCCTTGTACAGTGCTAATGATCGATTAATTTGCAAAACCCACAAAATTTGCATAATTTTCTAAAAATCACTATTCATCCCACTTAAGCCCCCTTGGCCACTTAAGCCCTTTCCTACGCTTATCCCTTGGTCACCATGCAACCAGACCTCAAGCCTAAGTCCAAGGCCAACTCACCCTAGTCTACCCTTTAGCTAGCCTAGCTTCCACCTAAGCCTAGTCTACTCTAGCCTAACCCATGGTAAACCTAACCCATGGTCAACCAAACCCATGGTCAACCCTACCCTAGCCTAGCTTCCACCTAAGCCTAGCCTCCACCTCACCATTGGTCAACCCTAAACCTAGGGTCAACCTAACCATGGTTAACATTAACCCTTTCTCCCCACATATTCCCATGTGCATTCAATTCCATAAATGACTTTTGAATACTTTCCTACTTAAGGCATTCAAGGTATTGAAAGCATGGATGAGTCATCCTCCACCATGCCATAATGGGGAGAATAATTTCATGTCCCATGCATTTATGAGGCATGTTTCACCCATGCCTATTTATTGCATGTGGATGGGTGAGGACTTCTCTCACCCAAAATCATTTATGAGGTATGACACCCCATTCCACCTTAGGGGCCACCTCAGGGAACACCTTAGGGGACACCTTATAGGACACTTCAACATCTCTAACATTTTCCAAGTCTATATATAGAAGGTCATTTTCACCATTTCTAAGGAGGAGACACTTTCATACCTAGACTCTGTAAAAATCACTATAGACTCTAGTGCACTCAACCCTCACTTGCCACAAACCACCATGGATTCCCAAATGTGCTTGTTGACATACCCTTTTATTTTGTAAGCTACTCTAAGTGGTAGGTTCAGAAGGCTACCAAATGTGGATAGAACCTCCAAAAATACTAGAAGAACCTCTATAGTAGAGCAACTTTCTATCTAGGAAACATAGAGTTGATTTATTAGATAGGTATAATCATTATGATCACACCCAAGGGTATGATCCCCTCTAAGGTCCTATTTTAGCCAAATTCACCCCAACTATTTTACCCATAACTTGCACATCCATACTTTGATTACCATAAAATTTTTAGGGTAGCTTCCTAACTGCATATAGAATGTCCCCACCAAATTTCATTCCATTTTGACCAACAAAAATCCAATCACACCCAAGGGTGTGATTAGACTTCAAGGATCTATTTCAACAAGCAGTATAGTAGAAAACCTTCAAATCATGTAACCAAAAATATCAAATTTTTAGTCATTCTCAGCACTTTAACTATGCATTAGGATATATTTCCTTGGTCTTTTGTCTTTCATCATAAGGAGTCTAATTAAGATAGGCCCCAAAATGTTATTAACAATTTTTGTAGGGTCATGCAGGTTTAGAGGACCTATGCAACTAATAGTGGTCCATGTGCAGTAAGCCCACTCCCCTTGAGGTGAAACCATTCATTGAAATAGGGCTTCCATATTGTAAGGCCCACTTTATAGCCCGTGGGAAAAATTTTTAAAAAGGACAAGTATTGTAACCCCTTTACTTATTAATGCAAACAACAAGTTTTCCTTATTCACATTTTGACAATCATGGTGGGACCCCAACCCACATTTTTCATATTTTTGCTATCTCACTTGCCACCTTGCCTCCTTAGGCCAATTGCCTCATGAAATGGCATCCCCAATGTGTAATTGATCACCTTTCAACCCTATTTCCTTGTCGTAAAATTGATTTCTTTTCATCTTGTGACTTTATTTTAGTATCTTACCTTTATTTTCCTTATAGCATATATTTTCAAAGGAATTGACTATTTGCCTTATGTTTTATAGGAAAGTTTTACAAAAACAATCTTCTACAATAGGAAGACCACCAATAATAGCAAAAACTTACAAAAAACCTACCCTTCTATTGACTATATAGATAGGTACGATCAAATTGATCGTAGGGACCCATACAATAAAAATTGACACATGGTCCAAAGCCTGTCATCCATCTAGATGAGATTCAAGAGGTTGGAGACCATAGGTAAGCACTGCAAAACCTTGTATCTTTAGTTCAAATTACATTTTCTATTTATAAAATCAAATATTTGTTGTTGCTTTCAGTTTAAACACACCATATCACTTGGTCACTTTACAAAATTTATCTTTTATTTCACAAAATCCTGAAATTGCTTTGGGCATCTTAAAAATGTTTTTCCTTTTCTTTTATGCCTTCCAAAAGGCATCAAAAATCACTTTGGTCACATGTTAAATATCTTTTTATTTCTTTTGCAAGAATTAGATCATAAATTCTCCAACATTTGTCTTTGCATTAATATAGCATAACACATTTGCATAAGGCATGATGAAAGCCTCAAATTTCTTTGTCTTTCTAAGTTGAGATAGATTTTGATCTGTGTCATGCATAAAGCTCTCACAACACATCTGGTCATAGCCTTAATAGGTATATCTTGGCCAATGTAGATATATTTATGATTAAACAAATCTTAGCATAAATCTCACTGAAATCAAGTGATCTCTCTTTGAATAACTTTAGCTTAGAGTTTTGCTTGCAAACACACAACTCTCCTTATTTTCTTAGTGTAAATTTTTATTTCTACAAGTCACTTTCTTTCATCAAAATCAAAAGGGCTTCTTTTCCTGCTTTCATAGCATAGTTTTTTTTTTTCATTTCAATTTCTTAAATCAACCACACACATGTGCATACTTTTTACACATTGGTGATATTGGATTTCATCACGAACCACCAATCGAGACCAACAATGTTGGCTTTCATATCCAACCGTTGTCTCACTCATTCACCATCATAGTAGCCCTTATGAATAGTTTTTTGGACTTCATCACTAGATAAATCCCTACCCTTAAAATTACCTTAAGGTAGGTTAGGACAAATGCCCCTACTCATAGGGCTATACATAATTAGTGAGTGTGCAATTATCATTTTTAACCAATCCCACTTGAGGATGAAGTAGAAGCTCGTTTTTCCTACACAAGTTTTAGATAATGCAACATATTTCATAAGAGGTCTATATATTTCCCCTTTTTATTACCTTAATACATTCCTATCATTAGATGTTATTTTCCCATTTGTACATAGTTACTCCTTATGTACCTTGGGGTACATTAAGAGAACATGCATTAGCACACCTGCAGAGATTTCATCCATCACTCCTTTTTATTTTTTAGGAGCCAAAATTTAAAAATATAACAAAAGTTTGAAAATAATTCAAAAATCATCCAACACATAATTAGCTAATCAGATTTTAAACACAACATCACCCACAAACATATTCAAAATAACCCATTAATGTAAGTAGTTATTGTTTGCAAAAACCTTTGTCTAATTAGTTAGACTTTTGCTAAAAATAATTATAAAAATAGAAAAACAAACCTATACATAGTCCAAAACCTTCTTATTTCTATTTTTCCATGTTTCTATATCTATCACTTGCCTTTCACAAGATCATACGAATAGGTATGATAATTTTTATTGTATATACAAGTACAATTATATGTACTATAGTACATACAGATCCAGTGACACCACAAATACATAGATAAACATTCCCTTTGGCTACACTAAGTTGTGCACCTAGTTTACCCTCCTCTAATTGTCCCTACTAGCAAACAACCTCACAAAAAACATTGCCCCACTATGAACACTTTTAGGGTAACCTCCCTTTCTTTAACTAACTCATCAAGGTGTTTAGAGGAAACCACATCCACCCATTCTTAGATTCAGTATGACTCTCCTCACTCATATTTGAGTGTCATGTCATAGAACAAACTCTCATCCTATGATCAAGCCTTAATGTATCATACCACTCACTTGGCTCCATCCTCAATCCCTTACGAGAGGATCGCTTCCTCCTTATGCCAATTTTCACCCTATCATCCGCTTCCTCTTCAAGTGCTTCCTCCTCCCCCTCTTCTTTTGTCCCATTATTTTCCATCCCAAAAGGCCCAATTGGTTGGCATGCCACAACACCCTTGTCCTTATTTTCCAACTTCTTCATTTTACCCATAATCATATCACTACCCATATCAATCAACCCTATACTGACAACCTCAATCCCTCCTTCGATTGACATGCAACACATCTTATAGTGCCTCAAAAGTCTTGAGCTATGGTTGAAAAATTGTAGGTGCCATACACCCACCCATAATCTAGCCATAAGGAGTCCTATAGTAAGTCCACCCCAACTGATTATTCACCCTAAATAGCGATGTTATCCACAAATTAGGCAATTAGTCACCCCACCACCACTTATCCAACCTCACATGACCTCAACATCCTCATTCTCCACTTCATACCGTGACTCCTCTTTCTAAGCCATTGGCTAGTCTCTTCTAAAAATTGCACACTGTAGGGTATATTATTTTGCTTGACACTAGACCATATAATCCCAATTGGCTTATATCAAAAGGATACAACAAGCATCAATTTTGTGTCTACCATTGACAACTAGGGCATGATATTACTAATTGTTGCTTCTTTAAGCAACTAGTCCACAATCTGATTTATCAAGATAAAATACTCATGATATTACCAATTGTTGCTTCTTTTAGCAAATAGTCCACAATCTAATTGTGTATTAGGTGGGATATCTCTCTGATAAACCACATGTCATAGCAAATAGAAAACTATTTTTGGGGTTTGTACAACACTGTCAATAACATTGTAGAAGAAGGAAGAAGGAGCCAAGGTCATGACGTGTTACCCTACCTTAGAGATCTAGTATGTATTATGCGTCTTCTATGATCATTTTTTATATTTTTAAGATTTCAAATGTGTTTTTAAATTTTCAAAGTAATAATAAAAATGGTACTTATTTATGAAGTGGGAGGTTCAACTCGAATCCTTCACCAAAGAAGTAAAATTGGTGCAATACAAATAGGTGCCTTCCTTCTAAGAGTATATGGAGAACACCAAAGCTTCGGGACTTGCCACGGTCGTGACATAGATGCTCTTTACAGAAGAAGTCCTTTCAAATGACGTAATTTCCAAAATTGACTATGAATCAAAATTTCTTCATCTCATGGCTTGGACTAGGCATTTAGTGAATGACACCAAAACATACCATGTAAAATTTGAAACTCTGAGAACTAGAACTATCTCATTGTTTATGTTTTTTAATGTTTGAAATTTTAATGAAAGGTTAATTATTCAGGAGAAATAAAGGTGAGGTAAACCCTCGGTTGTGCAATGCTACATGAGAGATCATACTTAAATTTTAGAGAAAGCAACTCTGGAGCACATCTATGGCGTCATGCAAAATGCCCTGTTGGAATTGAATTGGAAATTGGTTAACAATAAGGATGTGCCAGAGAGGTGCAGGAAACCGATATTTGATATGGCGAGAGAACTGTAATTGTTTTACATAGAAAAATATAGTTTTACTCTCTCACATCTAGAAATGAAGGAGCATGTAAATAAGTGTTTTTCCAACCCGTTGAAGTTGTGGTATAAACAGTTCGATGTTCGTGTGTTTGTAGCCTAGAATATTCAAGAACAAGGAATAATACTACTAGTTTTCCCACAAATTTGTTTTATTTTCTTAATTTAAGATATTGTATAGGAGATTTAAATGGAATTTTTACATTTTTATATATATATATATATATATATATATATATATATATATATATATATCTTAATTGGAGATGAAAAGAATAGGATGCTACACACCATTGCCTATATTATAAAAAATGTTGTGTTAGTTTCATCATACCATTGTAGAAGTGACTTGAATGGAATATAAAAATTCCATTTCACAAATGCATGGTCATGTTGTCTTTTTTAAGCATTTACAGATGCTCATACCTTTTGTAATTTAAACTTGGGTCTCTAAAAAAAATTAATTTCATATCATTGTATTATTCTATAACAACATATAGTCATTGTTATTCTTCTTCTATAATCACTTATTAAATATGAAACTATACTAAAATTATTTTCCCCTTCACTCATCCCAATCACCCTAGCAGAATAGAAGGGAGGTAAGACTGACCTCAATGAAAGCATGCTAGATATGAGTGATTTTATTGTTGATTGTAATCTAGTGGATATTGACCTAAAAGGAGCCTCCTTCACTTGGTCGATTAGAATTTTAGGAGACCAATCCACCCAGAGTAGGCTTGACAGAATGTTGATAAACCAAGAATGGTATAGTAGCAATGAGGACATAAACCTCAAGCCCCTTTCAAGGATTGACACTAACCATAATCCCATTGCAGTGTCAATCCAATAAGTTAGAAATAAAAAATCCCTCTTTAGGTTTGAGCTGATGTGGATGACACATAAATATTTCTATGATAGGATAAAAGAGTGGAGTGTCCCAATTAAAGGAATAAAGATGTATTTTCTAACCAATAAACTCAAAATTCTTAAATAAAAGTTGAAGCAGTGGAACAAAGAAGATTTTGGTAATATTTTTAGACATAAAGAGGAGATAGAATCGGTAATCTACAACATCAATAGCAGAATTGAATTTTAATGCTATACATAAGAGCTAAGAAAGGCAAAGCAAAATCTCCTGATAGATTACCACACCACCATTGCTAAAGAGGAGATCCACTAGAGACAAAAATTCAGAGCCATCTGGTTGAAGGAGGGTGATAAAAATATAAAATTCTTTCATACCATGCTAATCAAACACATAAGAGCATCAAAGATCAAAGAAATCACCAATAATTAGATCAATAAAGTTACAGAGGAGGAAGCAATCAATATTGAAGTAGTGGATTTTTTCAAACAAATATTTAAAACAAACACATAGAAGGAGGAGGAGGATATGGAGGAGGTCTTAAGAAACATTCCAAGACTGGTCACAACCTCTATGAACAAAGATCTAGATAAAAGACTTTTTGAAATGAAAATAGATAAAGCCCCAGGTTCAGATTATTTTTAAATAGGCTTTTTCCAACATTGTTGAAAAATTATTAAAGATGATAAAGTGGGGGCAATCCAAGAAGATAAAAGAAAAGGGTAGATTATAAGTGTAGACACCAAAACCTATCCACTTGTCCTCCATCCATGCCTTCCCACAATCCAATGGCCCACCATACCCTTTTCCTACCATTTTTGACCCTAATTTATATTTATTTTATTTTATATATATTTAAATATAATATTTTATATTATATTTTAATATATGTATAATAAAATATATATTTATAAGTTAAATTAACCCCAACCATCAGATATCTTCTAATATTTACCATCCTTTTACATCAATCAATGTCACACTCAAAGTTAAATGTCAACCCTTGGATTTGCTTTAATTACAGCCACACGATTAAAGTGTTGGTAAAAACCCTAAAGTAAACCCTAAGTTTGACTATTTATATGAGCATATTTGATGCTCAAATGGGAAGGATATTTTTGATACTTGAGGTCTCTAATGTTGATTCTACCCAGATTCTAAATTCTAGCTATCTGATTATTTTCATGGTGTTCTTTGATTTGCATTCTTAAGATCTAGTGTTTCTTAGAAACCAGAGATTAATAATAGAGAAAAGAATACTACTTCTAGATTTGAATGTAAAATTGAGAAATTCTAATTTCCTTGAGCTTTAGATTACACATAGATTCCACCATTTCTAAACCCTAGCTCATACTAAGATTCCTAAAGCCTCATCCTGAGTCCTTGATCTTCCTACAAATGGAGGCTACCCACGTTTGTACAAGACTACACAAAATACCCAAACTATTTTGGCTATATCTCACTCATACGAAGTTGGATTGAGATAAAATTTTAAGGGTAGGTTTTTTATACACTCTAAAACATCTCCACAAATTTTTATTTCAATTTGAGCTACAGAGATCACAATGTAACCTTATATTTGGACATGAGTCTACAGTGCATCTCCAGATCAGACAACAAAATGGTAAAATAGTAAGGTAAGTCATTCATGTATTTTATTTCATATTGTTAAATTATGCATGTATTATTTTATTATATGTAGGGTTTTTAGCACTAATTTTTGAGGGCTCACACTATGGAGCCCTCATTTGTTTTTACTGATTGCCCTACTTATTTGTGTGTAGGTTTAGCAATACAATCAAGAGCATTATACATTTATTTAAGCTGGAGTGGTCTAGCCAAAGGATAACTAAGAAGCCCACTCACACCTATTGGGAGGAAAGCACACCATTGAAGACACTACATTTTGTTGTAGCTAGGGTTTCAAAGAACCCTAGTAGTCTGTAATAACTGTATCAAGTTCACATTGAACTATTGATTGTATCAAAGGAGTTTTTCAGCTCCTCCCCATTATTAATAAAATATCTCTTTCATTTGTGCAATTTGTAGTTCTTTGAGTTCTATTTTATCTTTCTTGTTTTAGTGTTGTGCTTTTTACTCTACAATAATAAGAATGAAGAATACCTTCTTCACTCGAATCAAGAAAAAATAGAATCCACCCACCTAGATGACTTTAGGCCAATCAATTTCTATAATGTTACATACAAGATTCTTACAAAATCTCTAGCAATAAGACTTAGTAAAATATTACATTTCATCATTTCAGAACAAAAAGAGATCTTTGTTAAGGAAAGAAAAATTCTTGATGATATTGTGATTGCCCATGAGACCATCCACTCTATTGAGAAAAATAAACAAGCAGGTATGCTGGTTAAACTAGATATAAGTAAGGCCTATGATAGAGTATCCTAGAATTTTCTATACAAGGTCCTGGAAAAATTTGGCTTCTCATTTTGGTGGAGGAAACTCATCCAAATTTGCATTTCCAGTGCAATATTTTCTATTATAATCAATAGATCTCCTATAAGCTACTTTAATAGCTCTAGGTGCTAAGACAAGGGAATCAAATATCCCCAACCCTATTCATCATCATGGCAGAGGCTTTGGGAAGATCAATAGCAAAAGAGAAGGAACAAGGCTATATCAAAGGGTTGGGAGTAACAAGCAAGGTAGCAAATCAAACTCACATCTAGTTTGTGGATGATAGTTTGTTGCTAAGGGAAGCCATGCTAAAGGAAGCTAGAACTCTCAAAAACATCCCAAATAGATACGAAAATGCATCCTCTCAGAGTATCAAATTTTAAAAAAAGTAAAATTTACTTTCTTAACACACCTCCCTTGAGATAAATCAAGATAAAGAAAATATTGGAATGCGAAATTAAGGAGTTTTCCTCCTCATATCTAGGCATTCTCTTATTAGCCGAAGAAATAAAGCCAATCAACTGGAACCATATTATTGACAAACTTAATAAGAAATTGATAGGCTAAAAAGGCAACATTCTCATCCAAGCTAAAAAGATTCAACTTCTTCAATCCTCCTTGTAGAGAATCCCAATTTGCATGCTCTCCCTATTCAACATCCCAGCTAAGATAGAGGAAGCAATAGAGACAATTTGTAAAAATGTTATGAAGAGGCACTAAGTAATGAAATAAATTCCATTTGGTCAAGTGGTAAAGGGTGTACCTCCCAAAATCCTATGGGTGATTGGACCTGAGAAGAATAAAGACCCTCATCAAATATTTAGCAATGAAAATGGTGTGGAGAATAATTCAGAAAAAAGGAAGACCATGGGCTAACATCATGAGGATAAAATACATTTAGGAGGAGGAACCAACAACAATTTTTAAGAATAACCAAATCTAGGGTGGCTCAACAATCTGGAACCATATCTATCAAGGCATAGACATTATAAAGGTAGGAATACGCTAGATGATAGGAAGAGAAACTAAAGTAAACTTTTGGGAGTACAATTGGCTTGATTCATGAAATTTAGATAGAGACCAAAACTTAGAGGAACTTAGAAGAAATATCCAAGCTGAGTGGGGCACCTCCTTCAAATCCTATATAGTGAAGTAAAAGAAACTAAAATCTAGAGAAGTGACATGTAAAATACCAATCTAAGATACAAGCTAGAATAATTTCATGCCCAAATAAAGTACTTGCAAATCCTATATTCAAATAAACTTAATCAATTGGTGTGGATTGGGTAAACTTTGGATCATTATACAATTAAAAGTGGTTACACTAAGATGCTAGAAAGACCTTAAATAAAAGTTCCCTAGAGGAGTATCTAGAACAAGTGCATTCCCAAAATGAAAACATTTACTTAGCTTGTGTTCCAAAATAAAATCTTGACCTATGACAACTTGATAAAGAGAGTCTTTGAGGGACCTAACAAATGTTACGTCTATAAAAGGAATGAAGAAACAATCACTCATATCTTTTTATGATGCTCCTTCTCTCAAGAAATGTTGGATCAATGGCTGAGATATATGGGTTTCAGTTGGATGATGCCTGGGGATCTTATTGACTAGTGGATCCAATGGAGGCATCTTGATAAGGAGAACCAAGGTTATGCATAATGGGTCAGCCTTGTAGGCCCAAAATTTTTGCACCCCTTTCTCCCAGGCTAATGGATACATGCCTGAAAGGGGGAGGAAAATAATGGATCTACACCTCAGACAAGAAGTTCTTGAGTTGTGCTCTCTTTGGTGTTTGTCGACGAATTGGATGCGGTTCACCAGGAAATACTTTCTATGGTGGTTTATACAACTAGTTAAAGTAGATGTTTGATGTAATTATTTTTAAATGCACACACCTAGGATTTGGCCAAAATGCAATTTCTACCTAGCTATATGCACTTCAATTTTAAATGAAAACAAAGTATACAAATCTAGCTAGCAAGCTTTGTAAATTTTGACTAAGATGCAATGGTTTTGTAAGAAGCAAGAGATGAAGATCTATGCTAACATATTTTTCTTTTTCTTTCGTATTTTGTATTTTGACTAATATGGAAAAATGCAATAAAGTCTATAATTTTTTAGTATTTTTTTTATTTTTTGATTAAATTTAGATGCCTATGAGACAAAGAAATATAAATATAAAGTACAAGAAAGAAATTTTAGGTCCTTACCTACTCTAGATGTTTGCTTTTGAATGAATTTCGATTGACAAGATGAAATAGGACGTATGCAAGATGTATTCATATGTCCAAATTCGTTAGACGAATTCAAGTCAACCAAATATATCAAAAACGTGCAATTTCATAATACAACACTAAAATTTGGAATCAGGGATGGGAGATATGCATAGATCACAACATATCATGATATATAACAATAAAATCCCCTCGATTATTTTAGTAAACCATAAATAAAGTAAGGGTTTTGTTGATCTAATGCAAAGCATGTAAGATTAAATATTGTAAATATAATAGCAATAGTAATATTCAGTGCAGTACTAAAAGCAGATAAGAAAATACAATGCAAATCTAAATCAAACTAGTAATATAACTATCAAAATTTTACCCACAATATGAAACTGGTATGATTTCGGATGCTATGCATGATTCCGTATGCTATGTATGATTTCATACGCTAATCTATGATTTTGGTTGACCTAAAGTAATCTAACGGCTAATTTTACAAAATACGTTGGGTAAAATTAGATGCATATGATAAATTTAGGTGATCCAAATTTGTACAAATAATGCAAAAAATCAAATTGTAGCTATATATAAACCATATCTAAGTGTGCAGTATCGCCATATCTATGGGTTTCTGGAACGGTGATCAAAACACTAAAATATTCTCTACAACCTACAAAAAAGCTCCTAAGTCTCCTTCTTCAATCAAGATTTCCTATAAATTATCACCATTAGTTCATTTAAGGGGGTTATGGAGGTTTAAATTCTTGATGTAGGTTGAGGAATCAGGGAAGTGGGAGAGAATAGGCCATATTGTTAAGCCAAATTGGGTTTTTTCTTGATTTGGATAAATTTGGGTCACCCGAATTTGTCGAGAATCTGGAATAACCCAAATCAGGTTCAAAATCCCAACTGAGTGCCTAAATTAGGTGCACATGGGATTTGGATAAATTTGGATCAACCAAATGTATTGAAAGAGTCTGAATTTGTCGAGATCGTCCAAATTTATCTAAAAGGGGGGAAATTAAAGCATTTTTCATTTTTTTTGCACAAATACCAAGGTAGGGGTATTTGAGGGTAAATTTCATGTTGTTAGGATGATTAACATGTTTTATTAGGAAAAGGAAATTTTGAGGTGTATCAAAATTCTACGGCTACATTTTACCCCCTATTTGGCGCATTTATGAACAATAAATGCGTTAAAGAAAGATGTAGAAATAATGGGTGTTATGCTACAAAAAGTCAAAATTTATTCAATTTTTCTTTTTATGTTTATTGTCTAGGATACCCCCTTCGATTTTTGTAAAAAAAATCAAAATTTATTACAAAACTCAAAATTTGAAGCAAAAAAAGGATAAAAAGGTAATATAAAATAGAAATTAGGGTAAAAAAACCCTAATTCATTTTTACCCTCACTTTTCTGTAAAAATGAGCTATGGAGAAAAGCAAAGATATGGCAACTACTGTACATAAAGTAGATAAATTTCACGTTAGAAGTGATGGAATGGGAAAAAGCATGAGGGTAAGTAACTTTATGACTTCTTATTTGGAAGTTTTTGGTTAATTTTTTAGAATCTTTGGATTTTTGGATATGGCTTGTTGTTGCACATCTGTAGTGATGAATTCAAACCATTTTGACAAATTCAAATGTCTGAATTCATCAAAAAAGGAATATGAATTCATGAATTCAGATGTTTTTCGATGAATTCGTACGTTCAATTTTTTTTGCGATAGGTCCGAATTGTAAATTTGAACGTACAAATTTATTGTCGTGTCATCTGAATTTGTGCTTTAGGTATGAATTGATACTTTAAATCCAAATTTTTCAATTAGGAATAAATTTATGATATATGTTTTTTTATTTTAATATTTTTGCAGTTTTATAACTAATTTGCTTTTATTTTTAACTTTGCAAGGAGGATCACTTAAGGGTCATGAGTGGTGACACACAAGGATTGAGGATCATGTTCACACTCTCAATGCAGCTAAGAGAGATACATTGACAGTGATGGGACTTAATCACATGGCTTAGATACCATGCATAGAGATAGACTACAGTCTACTTATAGCTTTGGTCGAGCGATGGTGCCCAAGATCATTGATGTTTCGGTTACCTATAGGGGAGATGACCCCTACTCTAGAGGATGTGTGGAGGATCCTAAAACTACCTATTAGGGGTCATTTTGTGTACCAATACTTTGCCTAGGGTTCGACTATACAATGATTTATGAGAGATCCATATTTCATGATAGAGTAAAGCAGAGTCAGCATAGAGGGACTCATTATGGTAGCTAGGGTGTTTGGTCTGATAGTGGTGTTAGTAGAGACTGTTATAGGATTTTTAGTGTACCATCAGAGTGGTTGAAACTTGCCATCAGGGTTGAAAATATGATAGCATACATGAGAGATACCATCATGTGGTTTTCCTAGGGGCCCTACATTTTTTATCGCTTATATAAGACCTTATTTAGGGTTGTGTACAAGGACACTAGCTTTAGCTTGTTGTTGACAATATTTTTATAAGTCTAGTGTTGGAAGCACATTATGGTGAGGAGACCAACGAGGTTTCCTCTTTAGGCTATAGAGTATGGATGGTCTATGGTATTCCACTAGGGTACTATAGTTAGCTATAGGAGGAGGAGAAGTGACCTAGAGGAGGCTAGGCAGGCGGTTGATGACTTGATCGCACCACAAATTTGATGGAGATCTTGGTGATGGTACCATGAGTGGGAGGATGATAGAGCAGATTTGTCTCGCATGACATGAGTATGATGGCTCCACATGGAGTGAGGAGAGATAGATCTCCACCATACAGATCGAGTGCCCCATAAATTTAGCTTAGTATAGGAGATTCCTAAGGTTCAATATTTCACCTTCTCATGGGTAGTGCGATATTCGATGACCACTAGTGGGGCATCGAATCTCAACAAATTTGTAGAGGCATATGAGGATGATCCAGTGGTTGCCCTGGTAGAGGGAGATGATGTAGGAGTTATGTATGGGTATTTTTCTTGGTATGCCAGCATCTATCCTATGAGTATCATTTAGGTGAGGGATAGAGTTGGGTAGGTACATCGAGCTATCTAAGAGGTATAAAAATGATGCTTTACTAGATAGTAGGAGGAAAAGAGGCCATCGAGGAGAGAGGTACCTCAAACGAGAGGAGGGCAACTGCTACAATGATCCTATCAATGAGATAGGATTCTAAATATTGAGAGAGAGTGGGTGGTTATAGCAAGAAAGAGGTTCTCATCAAGATCTACCTCCACCAAAACATATTGTGCCATATCCATGGCAAGAGATCCACACTACTCTAGGATATGATTCACCTAGAAAGGGCATTGCTACAGAGGTGGGAGAGTCAAGTAGTGTGGGATGTGTAGTTGCTTTATGGGTAGAGAATTATGATCTGAGGAGTTAGATCACCATTCAGATGAGTTTTATCCAGTATTTGAAGGGATAACTCTCATAGGCATAGACTCTCATGAGTTAGGCTTAGGCTCAGCTAGCCCGGATGTAGGGACAGGGGTTGTCATGCCAAACATATTCATAATCCCATTAGATGAGGAGCATGAATTTAGGCCAATCCTTAGGGAGTAGGATAGTAGTGGTAGAGTTAGTCACGGTATCATAGAATATGTATTTCTATCAAACTTTGTACTATCATCTAGTTCTAGAGGGTTAGAGGGTTCCTTTACCCCTAGAGTTTTCTCTTTGAGTTAGTCTAGGTCAGGATCTAGGGCATTATCTAGGGCTACTCCATTTCAAGAGCCCAAACCATCTTCGGGTGATGATGCCTAGAGTTTTAGGGGTTCTAGAGGATGATATACCAGGTTGGATTTTGTGGTATACCCCCTAGTGACTAAGTATGCCTATTTTATGATTGTGGTATGCCAGTCGACTTTTGTATCCTAAGTATTTTTATGAGATATATATATATATATATATATACATTTGACTATTTTTGTTCTCTTTTTGATATTTTAATTTTGATGTATATGCAAAATATTTTTTGTTTTTGGATGATTACATAATCATGCTTTTAGTCATGTTCTGATTTTTAATGTGTTTTTTATCATGCTTAATCAATATATGGAAAAAGTAAGGTGTGATTTGATGGAATTGAAATTTTGTAATGTAATATAATTGGATTTTTTTGTTGAAGAAAAGTATTTTGAAATATGAACCCTATTGATTTTGATCAGTTAACAATATATCTCGAGGATGTATGCTTGTATATGACCATCTATGGAGGTTGTCCCTCATGTTGGTCATTAAGTAAATCTTGTATGAGATTGTACCATATTTTTAACATCAAAGGGTTGTAGTCAAAAAAATAATTTTGAAATTTTGTTGGTTTAAAAGTGATAAGTTTGATGAAAATATTTTATAATTTTTAATATTAATTCTAAGTTAATCTTAAAAGAAGTAAGATGAAGGCGACTAAACATGAAAAATTGAGTAGAGGACTTGCGCTAGACATAAGATTTCTAGTGTGAAGTAAAATAGAAATATTTTATTAGGGTTATCTCATGCCATCATCGCGAAGTCAATATGTAGTTGCATGAGAAAGTGATTATGTATGATCAAATGCAAGTTTTTGATAAATGATAAGCAATCATGCAATATAGTAAAATGGAAGCATTTATGCTAAGTGATAGGTATGAAAATGTAAGATTAACTATTTTTTAGGACCAATTGCATATGTTAACAGTCATACAAATCTAGGATGAAATAATGGCATTTTCTAATCAACCTTCAAGGAGAATTTTGGTCATTTCTACGATGAAGTCAAATTTATCAAGAACCAGTGCGTGATTTGTGTATTCATTTTCCATCTTGACCTTAATTATGATACAAAATCTCTCAAGGATCCAATGTGTGTTCTTATGAAATTCTTTTACCAATTTTGAGTAAGGTAATGATACAAACTGACTTTAAGAACCAATGTGTGTGCAAATGATGGATTAATTTACCATGTTTTTATGTATGCATTTGGACTTAAATACGTTGTAATACAAGCTACCAAAAGCTAACTAATCCATAAGCTGATATTGGTATGTATAAAATAAGGTCACTAATATGACAGACATGTCACCATGTGTAATACTACCCTATTTCCAGGTGGGATTCATTCATCCCATTACTATAATAGGATTCACCCCACTATGTTCAAATAACTAAGGAATTATAGGGATTCAAGCTCATTAATCTCTTATTTTATTTTGATTTCTTTAAGTAGGGATTCATGTTCAATTTTTGAACAAGGGAATTTTATTGCTTTGTAGTAAAAGATATTTTTTTTTTACTCTTTTTTTCAAGGGATACTTGCTCATTTTGTAGAAGAGCAAGGGATTTTATTTGGATAGGAAGGAGACACTTTTGTAAATTCTTAACATTCTAGACCATGTGCATTATAGTATAGCAAGAGAAACCTTTCGCTTAAGGAGCTAGGAATACTATGTAGCATCATCTTCCCTTATGCAAAATCATTGTAATATGTGTAAGTGTATTTTGGTTCAAAATGTGGCAAGATCAATTCCAAAAAATTCAAAATTTATTTAGTGAAGTAGTAGTGCTTTTGGTTCAAGAGAGATTTATAATCAATATTAAGAATCACTATTTTATTGAAGTGTATATGTTGTAAGTGGTTGAAGATAAATTTTGAATTCTTACGAAGTAAACCAAAATTGATTATGAATTTTGACAACATAGCCTAATATATAAGTAGAATAATAACCTGAATGTGACCACATGGCACATGCAATTGGACCAAAAAATATATTTGAGAAATACATAATAAAAGCGACTAAATGAGATATGATTTATGGTGTATGTAATGTAATTTGGAGATGATAGTTGTGCCAGATAAGCTATATGTAAACCTAAATGAAATGCATAGGTGAATGAATATAAAAATCCAAAAGGCAAAATAAAAATGATAAGAGGTGTTGAACTTGCTATGAGTATAGTGCTTGCTAATGGTTGAAAATAGAAGAGATATACCCGTTGGGATGTGTGCTTGCAAATGGTCAAATGAAGGCTGCCCCTTACTTGTGACCATGAAGCTATCCACTATGGGGTGCTAATAGGGTGAGAATGATATTGCTAAAGCAAGCACTACTCAATAGGGTTGTGTATTAAAATGCATGAATCAAGGCCAATGAAGCAAAACAAGAACTATAGCCCTCACCTTGGTGAGTAATGATAAATTTCCCAAGTTCAAGAGATATAAATTGGTATGAGTGAATACGATGATGGGAATGTAATGATTGAAATGCAAATTAGATGAGTATAAATTTTGTTTGATTTGATTTTATTGTTTCATTTTTTATTTTTATTTTTTTAATTGTTTGATTTTTTATTTGACTTTTGACTTTTTTTATTTTTGATTTTTGATGATGGAATTGGTGGTATATACAAGATGATCTATATACACTATACAAGGTGATTTGCACATAACATGTCTAAGGTGGATTATGAATCAAATGAGCTTTTGAATAAGGAATTTCCTTTATAGATTTTTATACAAAAACCTTTGCACGAAAATCTATGCATTCTCAAACAAAACTATTTTTCTTAACATAGGGAAGAGCAATCCCTAATTTTGCTAGATTTTTATAAGATAACGGAGCAGGAATCTCTTGAGATGTATAAAATCGACTATCAAAATATGTATAACTTATAATATTACAAAATAAAATATTATATGGATAAGGGGGTTCCTCATCTTCATCAATTTTTCTAAGTCCCAATCTTCTTCAATCCTTTCAAAGTCTTTATGATACCTAGGATAATGAGGTGTTATTAATAATGAGTTAATTACAAAAGGTGAATTAAGTGGATTTTAATGGGTACTACATGGTAATGAAGGATGATCCGGTGTAGATAAAATATGATGATGGATAATAGGCAATAATGGTAATGATAGAACAAAATAGTGTGGAGAATTAGGTAGCTCCACCATTGCATGAGCTAAGGGTACTTGTGAGTCACCATGAATAGTGATAATTTGATTCTTGAACTTGAACTTAAAGCACTAATAAAGAGTGGAAGGGACATCCCTCATCTAATAAATCCAAGGGCATCCAAGCAATAGATTATAAGTTGTAGGACAAGACACCACATAGAACAAGGTATTTACAATCTCAGGGCCTATCTCAAGGGGAAGGACTATAGTGCCCCAAGTTTCTTGGGACTCATAATTGAAAGCCTTTAATATGATGTTAGGTTCAGTGAGTTTTTCCTTCTTTAATCCTAGTTCTTGAAAGAATTGATAAGTGCATAGGTTATGTGAGGAACCACTATCTATCAAAATATTTTTGATATGTGTTTCTCTAATAAATTGTGTGATGTAAAGGGATGAATCTTCTTGCATTTTGGAGAAGGAATCTCATCATCATAAAATGAAATGTGATCAATCTCAAAAGAGTTTACAACATTAACTATGTCCTTAGGGAAAATATTACAAGGAACAAACTGTTGGCTAAGTATTTTGAACAAATTTTCCCTATGAGCATGAGAACTCTGTAATACTTCTAAAAGGGATATCTCTGCTTGAGTATATTGTTGGCTGTCTATGTGGATTTCAAATTGATATTTTGATGCTAAAGGTAGGCTTTTTATTCTCACATTCCATTTTGGATCATTCTCTAGAGTCAAAGAGAGTTTTGAAGGTTGGTCAAATGAGGAACTCATCTCTTGTTTATCAAATTGAGTTGATTGAACTTGAGGCTGCTCATCTTTAGTTTTTGTTATAATATTAGTGATATCATTATGATGGGACACATTAGGATTTAATATTTGATTGGTTTACTTTTGTTGATGATTGAATAGGGGTTTTTGGGAGATCCCCATGTCTTGATTTGTTATGGGTACTTGTTGTGTAGGAGGTTGATTGTTTATTGGAGATTTATAGTCAATAGTAGATTGTAACTCCTCTATAGCAAAAATACCCTCATCAATCAAGTCTTGAATTGCATATTTCAACTTTTTACATGTTTGTGTCATGTGTCCATCCACTCTATGATATTCATAATGTAGCTCAGGTTTATACCAATATATCGTGGTATCAGGTTGTCTTATGGGAGGTAACTCAATCATGTTTTTATCGAGTAAGTGTTTTATTATTATGGCCATTGGTTTATTTATCTTAGTAAATTTATGTGATGAAGGTTTTTGATGAACTTTGATCATTTCTCTTAGGAATTTATCAATAAATGGTTCATTATCTCTTTCTTCTTGATTGTGAGTAGAATGATGATAGGTAGGTTGTGAAGTATGGTGTGAGTGCATGGTAGGATTAGAAGAAGAAGTATTTCCTTGTTGAAATGAATGTGTTGTGTTGAAATAAGAATGTTGAAATGGTTGTGATTGCAGTAATGGTGGAGAAGAATTATATGTGGATCGAAAAGCATAACATGGATGTGTTGTGGAAATGGTAACATCATTATGAAGAGGATTGAAAAAGGGAGGATCATTTTGTTGAGGTGGATATATAGTTTGAAAAGAAGAATATGGAAGTGGTTGTAGAGGACATTCTAATGGGAAATATTATGGGAAGGGAAATCATAAAGGGATTGGTTGAGAGGGAGGAGATGAAATAATATGAGGTTGTGATAAGGGTAATGTTGAAAATGAAGGAAGTTGTGAATGAGGTTGGTCATAATTAACCAATCCAACTGATGGAATTCCCTAACATTTTTGAATGGGGTAGTAACATAAGTAGGTTCATATTGAATTGGGTTATTTGCAAAACCCATGATTTCTTCACCATTTCTAAAAGTGATATCCATTTTTGTTTGAAAAATTATCTATTTTATATGGCTTAATCTAAAGCACACAAGCTTAAATGATATTTTTTTAGTTTTTAGTTTTTCAAAAATAAAGTAAAATTTTCAAAAGGAGGGTGTTTTCACGTCGGGTTCACCAAAGAATTGAAGAACACAGGCTTATACTGAGAGGGAGGGTGAACAGTATAAGACCAACTTTTACTTTCTTTTCCCAAACAATATTATCCAATATTATCAATGGCAATATCAATAGCAGTAATCAAAGCAATGCACAAATCATCACACACAAGAGAGACACAAATTTAACGTGGTTCACCCAATGTGGGCTACTCCATGGAGAAAATATTTCTACTAAATTTTCTCAACAAATCTCTTGGGAATCAATTCCCTATTACAATGTTTATGGACCTCTATCCAAAGGAGACACCAATCCCCTATGCTCTGATTTGTGGATCTCTCTCCACAGGAGAACTCTTTCCCCTTTTCTCTAGTTCATGGAACTTGATCCAGGAGAACTCTATCTCCTCAACTGGTTCGTGGATCTCTCTCCACATAAGAACTCTATCTTCCCAGCTGGTTCATGGATCACACTCCATAGGAGAACTCTTTCCCCTTGCTCTGGTTTGTGGATATCTCTCCATAGGAGAACTCTATCCCCTCTATTCTGGTTCGTGGATCTCTCTCCATAGGAGAACTCTATCCCCTCTACTCTAGTTCATGGATCTCTCTCCATAGGAGAACTCTTTCCCCTTGCTCTAGTTCATGGATCTCTTTCCATAGGAGAACTCTATCCCCTCTACTCTGGTTGTGATCTTCTAGAAGACTTTTACCCCCACTACTCTAGCTTGTGGATCTCTCTCCATAGGAGAACTCTTTCCCCTTGCTTTGGTTGATGGATCTCTATCCACTAGAGACTATTGTCCTCTTTGCTCTATCACCTCCAAAGCCTGCTCTCAAATCTATCTCAAATCTACACCAAATTCTATCCCAAGTCTAGCACAAATCTGCTCTAACTCTACTCACAAATCTGCACCAAACTCTGCTCACAAATCTGTACCAAAATCTGCTCACAAATCTATCCCCAAGCCTTAACACAAATCTTGATCAAATATACTCTCAAATATGTCCTCAAGCCTTCTCAAGGTCTTGCTCAAATCTACCTTCAAGCCTTCTCAAAGACTTGCTCAAATCTACCTTCAAGCCTTCTCAAAGACTTGCTCAAATCTACCTTCAAGCCTTCTCAAAGACTTGCTCAAATCTATCCTCAAGCCTTCTCAAAAGACTTGCTCAAATCTGCCCTCAAGCCTTCTCAAAGACTTGCTCAAATCTACCCTTAAGTCTTCTCAAAATACTTGCTCAAATCTATCCTCAAGCCTTCTCAAAAGACTTGCTCAACTCTGTCCTCAAGCCTTCTCAAAAGACTTGCTCTAATCTATCCTCAATACTGCTCACAAAACTATACCAAATATTTCCAAACCTTGCACACAAGCAAAGCTTATATCTTTTTCAAAAATGCTTTCTTCAAACAAAATATATTCTACTCAAAATTCATTTAACCTCTGGAACATATAGAGAATGATATGCACTTGCAAATAGCTCAATATTTTCTACTCAATCATTAAGTTTATCGCTTTCACATGTCTCACATTTATTGCTCTTTTAAAGATAGATCTAGTCTAGCATATGACACCTATCTTCTTGATGCACACACTTGCTTTCACAAATATGATTTCTAATGTTTGCACATTCACTTTCAATATCACTCAAAACCAATGCTCAAGAGTTTCACACAATCATTCAACCAATGAAGCACAACTTGCTCACAAACCCTAACATAGGTGTTTCCACTTTCTTTCAACAAGGATGCACAATGTAGATTTCAAAACCTAACTCAAATATTTCCAACAATGCTTATCAAACAATCCTTTTCTCTCCACCTTATGTTCCAAAATATTCACTTCAACAAAACACTTTAAACAAGGAATGATGTGCCCATACCTCTTATTTTCTTTGATGAAGATATGTCATTAAAACCTATCTCACAAACAACCAATTCTTCTTGTGCCACTTCAAGGGTTAGATAGCAACAGTCTATTTCAAAACATCCACATGAATATTCCTTCCAAAATGTGCTCAATGAAATCTAAAAAGATGCTCTAGGACCCTTCTTTTGATCTCAAGGAAAATGCATTAACATTCAACACAACCCCACAAAAATTCTTTTCACAATGCAAGAGGTACACATAAAATTCAAACCACTTTTTACACCTTATAACTCCTAACCTTGCAAATAAAATTTCATCAACAAATATCACCAATTACATAAGAAAAATATTTCATTTACACCTTATATCTCCTACTTGTCATTAATGCATTTCCAAAAGATAAATAAATCACCACTTCAAAAATTTCCTCCAAAGCACTAGCAAACAACTCCACTTAATTCTTGCACAAGAAAAAATATTTCATAACCCCTTTTATTGCAAAAATAAAATCATCACAAAAACTCCTTATGACTCCCTAGGCTAGGCGCATACCTTATAAACTTTGGACTTTGGCATAAATCAATTTTAAAAAAAACTTTGTTGCTACCTACCATCGAGAATCGAACCCACGCTACCTGCTGGCCCCATGCCCTAGCCGTGGCTAGGCCACCGCATGGGCTAGCCACCCACATGAAATCAAAGGGACACTTCCCTTCCTTTAACATACCTTCCACCATGCAAAACAAAAACCATGATGCAAAACCTTCCACTGCCTCCATCGCATCTCGAACATGAGACCTGTCAGCTGCTATGCTCTAGCGCTATGACCACAACCATCTAGGCTACCCACCCGGATGGGATGTGAAGATGGAGCCTCTACTCCTTATTTTATACCTACCTCAAACTCCGAAAAATAACATTTTCCACCTTTCCCTACCATGAATCGATCGATGAACGAGGCGCTAGATTTAATCGATGATCGAACAACATTTTTCCCCCTCAACCTTTGCAATATTAATATGCTTTCGATAGCATTAACCTTCGATGTCGATGCTTTGAAAATCACATTTGGTGCTTCAAAAAATATATTATATTTAATTATAATAATTTAAATCCTATGGATTTAAATATTATAATTTAAATATTAAAAATCCTTTTGGGCCTTTTCTTTAAGGAGAAACTTTTGCCACCATAAATAATTATTAACCTTTGCAAAATTACCATCAAGGTAAATCAAATAGACTTATAAATTCTTTCTCAAACACCATGGAGAGGAATTCCTTTCTTCTTGTTGCCTTATACCTCATGTGCCACCATGAAGAATATTCTCACAAATATTTCCATCAACTTAGGACATTAAACCTTTTGACATCAATGACAACACAACATGCTCAAATTTCCAACAATCTCCCCCTTTGTCATTGATGGCAACCCTTTTCTAAAACTTTTCTAAAAATTCCTTTTTCAAAACCATTTGATTCCAAATATGCTCCCCCTGAGAAACTGCTCCCCTGACTGAATGCTCTCCCCCTTACTCAAATCTCTCCCCCTTTGACATCAATGGCAAAGGGACTCCTTTGGGGCTAAATATAAGACTCTTAGCTCAGCCCCCTCCCCACCTCCTCTCCTTGAGGTGATTAATTTTGGGGTGGGAGTATCTCTACTCCCAACATACAATGCTCTTTTTCTTTGTCAACCTTCTTTCTCAACATACCCTTTTGATCCTTTTGAGTGTCCCTATTCTTGCTTGTTTTTGGAAGCTCTGGAAACTTTGTTCTACACCACTTGGCCTTATGCCCTAGATTATTGCACTTGTAACACTTAATGTTGTAGTTCATAGAAGGTACAAATATCTTGAAGTTCCTCCTAGTGAAGCCATACTCATTTTTGTCATGAACCCTGCATTGGATTGCTTTGTGACCAAATCGATTACAAGAGTAGCAATACCCTTGAAAGAGATGTCCATATTTGAAGTTCTTCCTAGTAAAACCATATTCCTTCTTTCCATGAGTCCTACAATGCATAGCCTTGTGACCAAACCTATTACATGAAAAGCAACGTCCTTTGAAGAAATCTTGCCTTGAACCCACTGGTCTCTTAGTCCTTTCTTCTTTGTGATGATCCATGTACCTTGTTTGTGCATTGTTTCCTTTCTTAGTGAAGCTTTTATTCTTCAACTCATCTTCATAAGTCTCAATTTCTTCTTCACTCTCTTCCTCTAAAACTTCTTCTTCTTTTGAGCTTGAGCTTAACCCTTCTTCTTGTTTTCCTTGTCCTTCTTCAAAACCAAGTCCTATTTTGATAGATGAAGATCTTTGTGCATTGATAATCTTGTCCAAAGTCTTTGAACTTTTCCCAAACTTGTGTAGCTTGTCCTTAGACACTTTCACTTCCATCCTTAGTGAAACTACCTCATGTTCTAATCTTTCACATTCTAAGACTTTTACCTCTAAATTTTCTTTAAATCTCCTTGTCTTAGCTATTGAGTTTGTCAGGTCTTGTATAAGCTTTTCTTTTTCTTCATCACATTCTTGAACTTGAGCCTTGAATTTTGAATTCTGCTTTCTAACATTTTTCAATTCTTTAAGAGCAGCAATAAGTTCTACTTCTAGATCTACTATGCCTTCCTCTTCATTTTCTGAATCTTTTTCTACTTCTTGGTCTTCAAGAGCATCTTCATACTTTTCAACTTTACCTTTAATAAGAGCATTTTCTTCCTCTTCTATTGCCAAAAATAGAATTTCTTCTTATTCACTATCTGAGGATCTTCCATCACTATCACTTGAAGCCTTGCTTCCCTTATCAACATAGAAACTCTTCTTGTGCCTTTGAAAGAACTTATTTTCATGCTTGTTTTGACCATACCTATTTTTCTTTTCATACCTGGATTTTCCTCCTTCCTTTTTCTTATGATCATATTTTTCTTCACTGCTACTGCTTCCAGCTTTTGGAAAATTAGATGCATAGTGACCAAAATTTCCACAATTAAAACATTTCACTATTTTCATACCTTTGTGCTTTCTTGAGTCCTTCTTATTTCTTCTACCATAGTTAGCTTCTTCATCACTGCTTGACTCACCACTTGATTTTAGCTTCTTATCCTTTGTCTTATTTGATGCTTTGAAGGATACCTCTTTCTTGGAGTTGGGATCCTTTACTATTCTCATCTCATAAGCTATGAGAATTCCATGTAACTCATCCATAGTCAACTGCTCAATATCTTTCATCTCTTCTATAGCTGAAACTTTTCCATCATACCTTGTGGGAAGTGACCTTAAAACTTTATGAGCAACATTGGATTCTTCAATTTCAAATCCAAGTCCATGCATGGTATTAACAATCTCATCCACATGAAGTAAGTATGTAGCAATGTCTTCCTCATCATCCATATTCAAATATTCAAACCTTTTCTTGTGGTTTTGTAGTTTTGCCATCTTGACCTTTTTATTTCCCTCATAGGTTTGCTTCAATTTTTCCCAAATCTCTTTTGCTGATTTGTAATGCATAACTTTCACAAATTTTGCTTCACGTAATCCACTTAATATTGCATTCATAGCCTTGGCATTATTTACATGCAAGAGCTTACCATATTTATCTATGGGAGGATTAGTTGTAGGTGTGAACCCATCCTCAACTGCTTGCCATGTCTCATATCCTTGTGCCATCAAGTAAGTCCTCATTCTTATGCTCCAGAAAGCATAATTGTTCCCATCGAACAATGGTGCCTTATTTTATGAAGATCCATTCTGAGATGCCATCTATGTTCCTGTAACCTCTTCCTTCAAGTTGTTAGACTCTTTCAAAGGAACCCGCTCTGATACCAATTGAAGAACATAGGCTTATACTGAGAGGGGGGTGAACAATATAAGATCAAATTTTACTTTTCTTTCCCAAACAATATTATCCAATATTATCAATGGCAATATCAATAGAAGTAATCAAAGCAATGCACAAATCATCACACACAAGAGAGACACAAATTTAACGTGGTTCACCCAATGTGGGCTACTCCACGGAGAAAATATTTCTACTAAATTTTCTCAACAAATCTCTTGGGAATCAATTCCCTATTACAATGTTTATGGACCTCTATCCAAAGGAGACACCAATCCCCTATGCTCTGATTTGTGGATCTCTCTCCATAAGAGAACTCTTTCCCCTTTTCTCTAGTTCATGGAACTTGATCCAGGAGAACTCTATCTCCTCAACTGGTTCATGGATCTCTCTCCATAGAAGAACTCTATCTTCCCAGCTGGTTCATAGATCACACTCCATAGGAGAACTCTTTCCCCTTGCTCTAGTTTATGGATATCTCTCCATAGGAGAACTCTATCCCCTTATTCTAGTTCATGGATCTCTCTCCATAAGAGAACTCTATCCCCTCTACTCTAGTTCATGGATATCTCTCCATAGGAGAACTCTTTCCCCTTGCTCTAGTTCATGGATCTCTTTCCATAGGAGAACTCTATCCCCTCTACTCTGGTTGTGATCTTCTAGAAGACTTATACCCCCACTACTCTAGCTTGTGGATCTCTCTCCATAGGAGAACTCTTTCCCCTTGCTCTAGATGATGGATCTCTATCCACTAGAGACTATTGTCCTCTTTGCTCTATCACCTCCAAATCCTACTCTCAACTCTATCTCAAATCTACACCAAATTCTATCCCAAGTCTAGCACAAATCTTCTCTAACTCTACTCACAAATCTACACCAAACTCTACTCACAAATCTGTACCAAAATCTGCTCACAAATCTATCCCCAAGCCTTAACACAAAGCTTGATCAAATATACTCTCAAATATATCCTCAAGCCTTCTCAAGGTCTTGCTCAAATCTGCCTTCAAGCCTTCTCAAAGACTTGCTCAAATATGCCCTCAAGCCTTCTCAAATACTTGCTCAAATCTACCCTCAAGCCTTCTCAAAGACTTGCTCAAATTATCCTTAAGCCTTCTCAAAATACTTGCTCAAATCTACCCTCAAGCCTTCTCAAAGACTTGCTCAAATATGCCCTTAAGTCTTCTCAAAAGACTTGCTCAAATCTGTCCTCAAGCCTTCTCAAAAGACTTGCTCAAATCTATCCTCAAGCCTTCTCAAAAGACTTGCTCTAATCTATCCTCAATACTGCTCACAAAACTATACCAAATATTTCCAAACCTTGCACACAAGCAAAGCTTATATCTTTTTTAGAAATGCTTTCTTCAAACAAAATATATTCTACTCAGAATTTTTTTAACCTCTGGAACATATAGAGAATGATATGCACTTGCAAATAGCTCAATATGTTCTACTCAATCATTAAGTCTGTCGCTTTCACATGTCTCACATTTATTGCTCTTTTAAAGATAGATCTAGTCTAGCATATGACACCTATCTTCTTGATGCACACACTTGCTTTCACAAATCTGATTTCTAATGTTTGCACATTCACTTTCAATATCACTCAAAACCAATGCTCAAGAGTTTCACACAATCATTCAACCAATGAAGCACAACTTGCTCACAAACCCTAACACAGGTGTTTCCACTTTCTTTCAACAAGGATGCACAATGTAGATTTCAAAACCTAACTCAAATATTTCCAACAATGCTTATCAAACAATCCTTTTCTCTCCACCTTATGTTCCAAAACATTCACTTCAACAAAACACTTTAAACAAGGAATGATGTGCCCATACCTCTTATTTTCTTTGATGAAGATATGTCATTAAAACCTATCTCACAAACAACCAATTCTTCTTGTGCCACTTCAAGGGTTAGATAGCAACAATCTATTTCAAAACATCCACATGAATATTCCTTCCAAAATGTGCTCAATGAAATCTAAAAAGATGCTCTAGGACCCTTCTTTTGATCTCAAGGAAAATGCATTAACATTCAACACAACCCCACAAAAATTCTTTTCACAATGCAAGAGGTACACATAAAATTCAAACCACTTTTTACACCTTATAACTCCTAACCTTGCAAATAAAATTTCATCAACAAAGATCACCAATTACATAAGAAAAATATTTCATTTACACCTTATATCTCCTACTTGTCATTAATGCATTTCCAAAAGATAAATAAATCACCACTTCAAAAATTTCCTCCAAAGCACTAGCAAACAACTCCACTTAATTCTTGCACAAGAAAAAAATATTTCATAACCCCTTTTATTGCAAAAATAAAATCATCACAAAAACTCCTTATGACTCCCTAGGCTAGGTGCATACCTTATAAACTTTGGACTTTGGCATAAATCAAATTTAAAAAAAACTTTGCTATTGCTTGCCATCGAGAATCGAACCCACGCTGCCTGCTAGCCCCACGCCCTAGCCGTGGCTAGGCCACCACGTGGGCTAGCCACCCACATGAAATCAAAGGGACACTTCCCTTCCTTTAACATACCTTCCACCATGTAAAACAAAAACCATGATGCAAAACCTTCCACTGCCTCCGTCGCATCTCGAACACGAGACCTATCAGCTGCTATGCTCTAGCGCTGTGACCACAGCCATCTGGGCTACCCACTCGAGATGGGATGTGAAGATGGAGCCTCTACTCCTTATTTTCTACCTACCTCAAACTCCAAAAAATAACATTTTCCACCTTTCCCTACCATGAATCGATCGACGAATGAGGCGCTAGATTTAATCGATGATCGAACAACATTTTTCCCCCTCAACCTTTGCAATATTAATATGCTTTCGATAGCATTAACCTTCGACGTCGGCGCTTTGAAAATCACATTTGGTGCTTCAAAAAATATATTATATTTAATTATAATAATTTAAATCCTATGGATTTAAATATTATAATTTAAATATTAAAAATCCTTTTGGGCCTTTTCTTTAAGGAGAAACTTTTGCCACCATAAATAATTATTAACCTTTGCAAAATTACCATCAAGGTAAATCAAATAGACTTATAAATTCTTTCTCAAACACCATGGAGAGGAATTCCTTTCTTCTTGCTGCCTTATACCTCATGTGCCACCATGAAGAATATTCTCACAAATATTTCCATCAACTTAGGACATTAAACCTTTTGACATCAATGACAACACAACATGCTCAAATTTCCAACAAGAATGTAGACCAAAACTTTTTGCACCCCTTTCTCCCAGGCTAATGGATCCTCACTTGAAAGGAGGAGGAAAAATAATGGATCTACACCTCAGACAAGAAGTGCTTGAGTTGTGCTCTCTTTGGTGTTTGTTAATGAATTGGGTGGCATTCACCAGGAAACAATTTTGTGGCAGTTTCCACACCTAGGTAAAGTAGACCTTCGATGTAATTCTTTTTAAATGCACACACCTAGGATTTGTCCAAAATGCAATTTTTACCTAGCTATATACATTTCAATTTCAAATGAAAACAAAGTATACAAATCTAGCTAGAAATTTTTTTGAAGTTTGACTAAGATGCAATGGTTTTGTAAGAAGCAAGAGATGAAGATCTATGCTAACATGTTTTTTTTTCTTTTGTGTTTTGTATTTTGACTAATATGGAAAATGTAGTAAAATCTATGTTTTTTAGTCTTTTTTTACTAAACTTAGATGCCTATGAGACAAAAAAATATAAATTTCAAGTACAAGAGAATAAGTTTAGGTCCTTCCTTGCTCTAGGTGTTTGCTTTTGAATGAATTCGAGTTGATAGGATGAAATCGGACATCTGCAGGATGAATTCATACGTTCAAATTTGTCAGACGAATTTAGGTCAGCTGAATATGTCAAAAACCTACAATTTCACAATACAACACTATAATTTAGAATCAGGTATGGGGGATCTATATAGGTCACAACAGATCATGATCTATAACAGTCAAATCCCCTCGGTTATTTCAGTAAACCATAAAGAAAGTAAGAGTTTTATTGATTTAATGCAAAGCATATAAGACTAAATGTTGTAAATATAGTAGCAATAGTAATATGTAGTGTAGTACTAAAATCAGATAAGGAAATACAATGCAAATCTAAATCAAACTAGTAATATAACTATCAAAATTTTACCCCCAACATGAAACTGGTATGGTTTTAAACGCTATGCATGATTTCATATGCTATGTATTATTTTGTATGCTAATGTATAATTTCAGGTGACCCAAAATAATCTAACGGCTAATTTTGCAAAAGACAGTTAAAATTGGGTATATATGATAAATTCGGGTGCCCCAAATTTGTACAAATAATTCAAAAAATCAAATTGTATCCAAGTATAAACCAGATCTTAATGTGCAGTAGGTGTCACCATATCTATGTGCTTCTAGAACAATGATCCAAAGGCCAAAATATTCTATACAACGTGCAAAAAAGCTCCTAAGTCTCCTTATTCAATCAATATTTCCTATAAAATCACCATTAGGTCATTTAAGGGGATTTTGGAGGTTTAAATGCTTGATGCAGGTCGAGGAATCAAGGAGGTGGGCGAGAATAGCCTAGGTTGTTAAGCCAAATTGGATTTTTGCTCAATTTCGATAAATTTGGGTTACCCAAATTTGTTAGGAATCTAGAATCGCCCATATTAGGTTCAAAATTCTATTTGAGCACCTAATTTAGGTGTACATAGGATTTGGACGAATTCGGATCAGTCAAATTTATCGAAAGAGTCTGAATTCATCAGGATCGTCCAAATTTATCGAAAAGATGAGAAATTAAAGCATTTTTAAAAAAATTGCACAAATACCAAGGAAGAGGTATTTGAGAGTAAATTTCATGTTGTTAGGATGATTAACATGTTTTATTAGGAAAAGGGAATTTTGAGGTGTGTCAAAATTCGATGGCTACAGGTCCCGAAATCTATTTATAAAATCCTAGCAAATTGTGTCCAAGGAGAAGTGGCGAATTGCATTCATATTTCACCAAAATTTTCAAATTGTGGTGAATTTTTTTTACGTTGGGGGCTATGCCTATCGATTGCCAAATTCTAGAACTGTACAATAAAATCAAAGGCTTTATATCGATAGAATAAATCTATACCAATCAGACTATACCTCTGGAACAATGTTGATAGGATAAAAATATGTTGATAGGACCGTGTAGATCGGATGCAGATATGATGGTCAAACTATGACAATCAGTCTATACTGATCATTTGCAACAATATTGAAATGATGTAGCAATGCCAACAATAATATGAATGCAACCACTGCAAGAAAAAATAAAAGGCCAATAAACTCTATGATAACCATTATATCGATAAAAATAGTTAATGTGTTGCAGTAATGTTGATGTGTTACAACAAAGCCGATGTGTTGCAACAATATCAATGTATTGCAGTAATACCAATTGGATGCAGCAATACCAATATGTGGTGACAATGTCGATCATATGCAACAATATCTATGTGATGTAGCAATGTCGATCAGACGCAACAATATCGATTGGATGTAGTAATACCGATATGTGGTAGCAATACTTATCGGATGCAGCAATGCCTATCAGATGCAATAACAATGATTTATTACAACAATGCTAATCAAAGTGGCAATGATGATCAGATACAACAATGTCGATTGGATGTAACAATGATGATCTATTGCAATAATACCGATCAAATGCAGCAGTGAAGATAAGATTCAACAACATTGATCGGATGCAATAATACCAATAATATGTAGTATTACCAATAAGATGCAGTAATTATGATCGAATGCAACAATGCTGATCAAGTGCAATAATGCTTATCCGATGTAGAAACATCAATCAGATGCAACAATGTTGATTCATTGTGGCAAATGTTGATCGAATGTACGAATGTCGATTAGTTGCATTGATGATGTGTTGCATCTATGCCACATGTCCATCATACCTTAAATAATTACATGCATATACCATGTGTCAATTATTTATTTTATGGTTTCATTCAAAAAGTCTATATAAAGGTATAATCAGTCATTTTTTACCTTTTATAATGTAGTTTCTATCACATACCTTTCGTTTTAACCCTTTTATAATGATGTCCATTAAATTTCCAGTACCTTCCACCCTACCTCTTGATCCATAGTCCCTCATACTCTATGAAATAAATAAATGGTGTCCCCTTCCACCCCTATAATATCAAAAATTAATTTTAAAAACCTTGTTTGCCTCCTAGTTTCAAAAATTTTAACATCGGGTTACAACATATCATGGGTCTAAGACTTTGGTCTTCAGGGTCTAGTTTTTATGTCATAGTTCAACACAGCTATAAAACCACTATAGAGGATAATTTAGGATTACAACATTGATTCGACCATGGTAAATGTTCTCATTGATAACAAAAATGTCATATTTTCTTTCATTACCTCAAACATCTCCATATTGATAGGATTGCTTCACATCGATTGTGATCCTATAACATCAAAATTTATTTTAACTTATAATGACAAAGACTACCTAGAGATCAACTTCAATGTCTAGTTATAATATTTTATGGGTATAACTACATTTTATATATTTAATTGAATTTAAAGTCTAGGGTTTTATAATTACTAATTTTTTTTTTGCAGTCACCGCTACCAATTCCAGTAGGGGTTTTATTGTACCAGGTATTTAGAAAAAATTTATTTGAGCATGTTGTGAATTCTTCCTAACTAGACTTGTTTTGCAAGGAAGATTGATATAAATTTTGATGTGGATGTTGGCATATTTGGTTCGTTGTATTGCACACCAATAATTCGACTAGTCCACCTACATATCACATTGCATCAGAATGGATCTCCAAAATGTGAAAACCCATACTTCTCTGACTCCAACACTCAACACATGTATCTACATTCTATGTTTTTTATGAATCATATCACAATTTGTAGAATACTTAGGTATCGACTTGTTGGCACCCAATCCTAGCCACTACAACCATGATAGTACAACAGGTGCAAGTAATTTTTACTTAATATGAAACTAATATTTTTTATATTCAATATGTTTGTCATTTTTATAATTTTAACAATTTATACAAAATACAGAAAAGGGCATCCTCTTCCTCTTCAAAGTGGGATACTGCTATCAGAGGTTATAATCCACAGGAATCAGGAGACTTTGAAACACCTTTGGAAACTACACCCTAAATAAGAAGAAGATATAGGAAACACTTAAGATCTAATTCTTCTAATCCTTGAAAACCTCCACTAGCATGTCCATTGCCAATTGGTATAGCTAAGAAAGAGGTATCATCTTCGACCAGTAAGTTTTACAATCTGCCTTCACAAAATTTATTACCAAATTTTACTGTGTTTTTAATAATTTTTATAATGTATTTTTAGATTTACAAGGTACCAACATTTCATTTGCATTTGTGGTTGTGAAAGAGATCTCATATTCAGCTAGTACGTGTTATAAATTAAAAGTAAATTTTATAGTCTACCTTCACAAATTTTGTAACCCTACAACAATTTCATAAAGTAAGACAACAGTCGATGTCGTCGCCTCCTCCACCAAGCCAACCTCAAATGTGAGGTCAACAACGGTTCCAGGGTGGAAAACATTTTCTTCCATTCAGGCCATAGGGAACAACATCCAAGCAATTTTTAGGATTTAATAATATCTTTTGGTAATTTTACAAGTGTAAATGAAGCTTATGGTGTTCGGTTAGATAATCCTCCACTTTATGAGGATTTCTTTTTATAGGGAAACATGCCCATTTTTTTCAAGAAACAAATCTATTTTGAGATCCTCAAAATGAAGTAGGAGCAGAATGTTAAGTCCATCTCTTCCAAAGGAAATTGGCATCCCTCATGCTCATCCTATAATAGAGGATGACGATAAAATTTTCTAAAAATGAATTAGTTTCTGAAAATGTTCAAGCAACCATTAAATATTCTTTCATTCCAGATGTAAAAGAAATGAAACAATGGGAGTATCGAGTCAAAGTTTTGATAAAGGAAATAAATGCCCGATTCAAAAATATTTCAAAAAGAGAAAACTATTTTTCTTTAGTTGAAAATGAACCAAAAAATCTTTATGCTCTACTACGTTAAGCTAAGTCTAGCATGGTGAAGGTTACAACATCTTATAATGATGAAATTTTAGGTATTATGTTGAACATATTGGAAAACTTAAATGCTGAAGCCCAAGCTTATTTTAATGAATGGACATGTGATAAGAAAATGGTTGCTATTGTTGTAGCTACAAGAAATGTTGCCGAAGTTAGACAAATGCATTCTAAAAAAAAATTATTCTCTTTTTTAAAATGTAAATGTCTGCTGACTACTTCTTGTTTTTCCTTTTGCAGGTAAAGTTTGATAATATGATGAAGCAGGTTAAAAACCTGCAAGACTATATCCATATGGCAAAGTATTTCTTAATGGCTTTTATGACAATGAAAAAAAGAGCTTAGAAAGTAGTTCAAAAAAATGCCTTCAAGAAGATCATTATCTGAAACGAATTGGATTCTAATTTTTTGCTTAAGGATAAGGGTAAAGAAGTTCTTGCACCAATATCCAAAGATGTTGTAAAAGAGGAAAACATGATGCTTGAAGGTTTGAAAAGTGTATAGAACATCCTTGTTAGTTCTAGAGCAATGGACGAGAGGACTTATAACTAGCCCAAGGGAGGACTTGTAGTAGAGGAAGTGGAGATATTTTATGCAAGGTATTGATCCCTTAAATTACATAATGTGGAAGCAACAGAAAAGGTAAAATAAGATGAAACTACCTCTATGTTGCAAATGTGAAGAGGGTTAAGGCCTAGAAATATCTGGTTTTTCTAGGCTCAGTGTGAAAACAATGGTGTTTGTCGGCAGGGTTTAATTGTCGGTAAGATTTTTTTTATATACCTCTCCTCTCCCTATATTCTCTCCTCTCCCTATTCTCTCGCATTCCTCTTTCCTCTCTATTATCTCACCCTTTATCTCGCCCCTTATCTCTCCTCTCCTTTCCCTTATCCCTCCACGCCGCCTCCCTTCCTCCTTCTCTAACCACCTTCCTCCCCGCAATATAAATACAATGTATGTGAAGGCGTTGCATGAAAATTATAATAAAGGAGACCATATTTTTTGTCTTTTATTGCCACTTGGTTCGAATACGATCATTGGTATCAGATTTGGGCACATTTTTTGAGGTACAAGCATGAAGGCACAAGAGACAAGGCCAAGGGAATAGATCTTGAGGCAGGCACTGATGTGGACGCTGACTAGGCAGTGACATGTAGTTTGAGGTAGGTGCTAGCTGAGGTGGCAGTTGGGCATGAATCCCAAGGTGGAACATAGGTGCTGACTGGATAGGCTGAGTTGACAGCCCGGGCTTGAATCTTGAGGTAGTGACATGGCAGCACGAGCACGAACGTGGCAAGGCGAGGTGCAAATTGAGTGAGCAGCTGATGTGGCATGGTGATGTGGCAAGGAGTTGATGTGGATGCCACGTGGTGAGTTATGGTTGGATGACACAGTTTCGTTGGCAAAATATTTCGGAGGTGATTGCTCGAAGGCAATCGAGAGCATATGCGCTCGCGGGCGTATAAAAGGAGTTGGTTTGCCTCCCTTCCACTACATGTGGGATAATTCATTTTTTTTTTTAAATTTCATCGCCGTTCTATTTAAATAAATATTGTCCTCTCTTTACTTCCGCCCGAGCGCGTAGCGCACATGGTCAAGTCGGTTGGCTTGCCGGTTGGAGGACCCGGGTTCGAAACCCGTCGGGTTCAAAGCATTTAAAAGTTTTTTTTAATTATTTTTGTTGTTGAAAGGTTTAACAAGGAGGAGCGTGTGTTTGGTTTCAAAGTCACCGCTTGGTGTAGCGGCCCACATCCTCGCTCATAACTAGGCGGTCGAGGGTTCGATCCTCTCTACGCCAAAAATTATAAAGGTTTTTTTTATTAATTTCTTTAAAGGTTTCATTAAAGTTTTTTTAAAGCTTTTTGAATATTAATTTAATAATTTAATAAATGCTTTTAATTATTTAAAAAAAGTTTTTTTATAATATTTAAAAGCATATTTTCTTATTAAATTAAAAACTTTTAAAAAGCTTTATAAGATTTAATTGTAAACTTTAGAGAAATTGTGGCAAATTGTAAATCGCCCAAGGGGCTTGAAAAGCTTGATTTTTTGAAAACTTTAAAAGGGCAATATTTGTAAAAAGGGGGAACATATAAGTGACGGGAAGCCTTCCAGAGCGCCCGTTTAGCACTTCCAAAAAATTTTACCCCGTTCAAGGCTAAAAATTTTGTGTAATAGCCTCAGTGGCTGTAAGAGAGCAAAAATTGTAACCTCAGAAGCTCTAACAAATTTTTCTTTTTGCCTTGATGAGTAGATGATCAGATCTACCGGATGTTACCATGCTTTGTGCTCTCTACTGAGGAGAGAATCTACTGAGTCTTTTGATGAACGGGTCTAGCAAAATGGAATACATGTGGTATTCAGTCAACTATAGAATTCAGTGATATCTCACCAGAGGAAGCCCGATTCTGGATACGAGGCTGACTCAGAAGACAATATTTTTGGACAATGAGTGGAGGAGTCCAATTCAATGGCATTTGAACCTGAGGAACAATCGAGTGAGAGCTATACCCCACGCTCACCAGATTCAGAGCCAGAGCCTAAGTTAGCAGAACCTGAGCCAGCATAGGTCGAGCTAGTAGCAGCTCCTAAAATTATTATCATCAGTGATGACGAGGATTCCATTGTAGACAATTTTGGGCCTCCAGTACTAGATAATCCTCAAGAAGAAGAACAAGAAATCAGTGAGAGAGTTAAGAAATCTAGATTTGATTTGAACTTGTAATTACTTTACTTTGTAATTGTTATTTTTTAGTCAAATCAAAGTTTGCTTTCAAGTAGTAGAAATGGCTTCAAATTCGAATCTCCCAATTCCTGAATTTAATGGTAGTGATTATGAATACTGGGCAATAAAGATGAAAACTATGTTGATTGGTAAAGGTTTATGGGAAATAGTTGAAGAGGGTTACACAGAACCTTCTCCTACTGACTGGTCTACCTTAAGTGTTGCCGATAGAAAAGCCAAGAAAGAAGCCTAGAAAAATAATTCCTTTGCCCTATATCATTTACAAGCAGCCCTAGATAAAAGCATATTTCCTAGAATAGCATCCTGTATAACAACTCAAGATGCTTGGAAGGCTTTAAAGGAAAGTTTTCAAGGGAGTGATCAAGTGAAGCAAGTCAGGCTTCAAACTCTGAAAAGAGATTTTGAAAATCTTAGAATGCAAGAGAATGAGAAAGTAGGAGACTACTGCATGCGAGTCAAAGTCCTAGTAGATAAAATGGTCACTCTAGGTGAAGAGATTAAACCAGAAGTTGTAGTGAAGAAAGTGTTGCGAACACTTCTTCCTAAATGGAATCATGTAGCAATCATTATTGAAGAGTCAAAATATTTGACTGCACTTTCCTTTGATGCACTAATTGGTTCTCTTCTTTCACATGAAGAGAGATTGTAGGAATCTTCTTCCACTAGCCATGGAGGTGATGACAAAGCCTTCACTTCACAAGAAGGAAAAGGACAAGGTAGAGGTCATGGCAGAGGTCAACACAGAGGTAGAGGTAGGAATAGTCCACGAGGTGGAACTCCTAATAGAGGAGGATCTTCAAACAGAGGTGGAGGTCAAAATAGAGGTGGACAACAGAATAGAGGGAAGCATCCAGGATGAGGAAAAGGAAGTGACAAGTCAAAACAAGCTTGCTACAATTGTGGTAAACTTGGCCACTTCGCTCGTGACTGTTGGTCAAAATCTTCACAAGGGAGCAGCAGCCAGAGTAGTCAGTATGGCAATTTTGGAGAAGAGGAAGGGACCTCAAATCTCTTTCTCTCATATGGCAAGTCAGATCAGAACTTGAATGACACATGGATCTTGGACACTGGGTGTTCAAATCATATGAGTGGCAAAGAAGAACTCTTTGCTACTCTAGATTCTTCCTACAAATCCAACATCAAATTGGGAGATGACAAGTCATTGGCGGTTGAAGGCATTGGAGCCATGGAGGTTCCAACAAAAGAAGGCATGAAACAAGTAAGTGATATCTATTACACACCTCATCTCCAACACAATATTTTAAGTGTTGGTCAAATGTTAGAGAAAAACTATAAGTTGCTATTTGATGAGGGTAAATGTACCATTTTTGATAAGAGTAATAGTGATAGAATCATTACTCAAGTGCCAATGACAAGGAACAAGTTATTTCCTTTAAAGTTTGGCCAACCAGGAGGAGATCAATTAGTAAATGTTGCTATTGCAAATCCAAGTGTGTTGTGGCACTTGAGATACGGTCATTTGAATTCAGCCAGTTTGAAGATGTTAACTTCTCAAGCGATGGTGACCGGACTTCCTAAAGTTCAGGACAATAAGGAAGTCTGTGAAGGTTGTGCCTTGGGCAAGCACGCTAGAACCAAATTTCCTCATGGACAAGCATGGCAAGCCAGTTATCCACTCCAGCTAGTGCACTCGGACATCTGTGGTCCGATGCAGACCAAGAGCATTGGTAACAACTCTTACTTTCTTCTTTTCATTGATGATTTTTCAAGAATATGTTGGATATATTTTTTGAAGCATAAAGATGAGGCATTTGATTGCTTCATAGATTTTAAAGCAAGAGTTGAAAATGAGAGTGGATATTTTGTTAAGTGTCTCAGATCAGATAAAGGAGGAGAATACTCCTCTAATGAATTTTTGAATTTTTGTAAAGAACATGGCATAAAGAGGCAGTTCACTGCTACCTATACTCCATAGAAGAATGGTGTGGCTGAGAGAAATAACCGCACCATTGTAGAGATGGCAAGATCTATGCTTCAAACAAAGCATTTGAGCAATATGTATTGGGCAGATGCAACCAGGACCAGTGTGTATATTTTGAATAGGAGTCCTACTTCAAGTTTGAAAGGGAAAACTCCTTACCAAGCATGGTATGGTAAGAAACCGAATGTCAAGCATTTTAGAGTGTTTGGTTCACTGGCTTACTCACACATTCCTGATGAACAGAGGAAGAAGCTCGATCCTAAGAGTCAAGCATGCATTTTTGTAGGGTACTATGAGAACACAAAATCTTACAGACTCTACAATCCTAGGACTCAAAAGATAATACTTTCCAAGGATGTGATTTTTGATGAAGGGGGAGAATGGGGAAATCCCAAAATTTATAGTGATGTTGAATCTCATGACACAGGTTCTTCACAAATTCAACAGGTGCCACAGAAAAGCAAGAAGTCTCCTCCTCCTTCAAGCCCAAGCAGACATTCGACTTCCAGTTCATCATCATCATCACCAAGTCCTTCTCCACAAAGGTCAGTTAGTTCCTCACCAATGGATATTGATTCTCCATCTAGAGGTAAGAGAACTCTCCAACATCATCCATCTTATCAGATGTTGGATACAAATTTTCAAAGAAGATATACTAGAAGTCAAGCTAGTGAAATGAGTTCAGTTTTGCAAAGACTTGAAAATATGCATTTGTATGGAGATGATGACTCCCAAGAACCTCGGGGAGATGTAGTTAACTATGCCTTGTTAACTAGTGCACAACTTGAACCTTCTAGTTATGAGAAGGCTTGTACTCAGAAGATATGGCAAGAAGCCATGAAAGAGGAGATAACCTCTATAAAAAACAACGATACTTGGGAGCTGGTAGAGCTTCCTAAAGGAAAAAAGTGTGTTGGATGTAAATGGGTCTTCAAGACCAAATTCAATGCTGATGGAAGCATTGAAAGGCACAAAGCAAGATTGGTTGCAAAAGGATTTACACAAAAGTATGGTATTGATTATGAGGAGACATTTGCTCCTCGTAGCTAGACAGGAGACCATCAGAATAGTTCTTGCTTTAGCTGCACACAAAGGATGGAAAATCCAACACATGGATGTGAAAAGTGCCTTTCTCAATGGGTACTTGACAGAGGAGGTGTATGTTGAGCAACCTCAAGGATTTCAAGAGCAAGGTAAGGAGCACCTTGTTTATAGATTTAAAAAAGCACTCTATGGCCTCAAGCAAGCACCACGAGCTTGGTACTCTCACATTGATGGCTACTTCAAAGAATTTGGGTTCACCAAAAGCAGAAATGAACCCACTCTCTACTACCTGAAGGAAGGGAAAGACATCCTCATAGTCTGTTTATATGTGGATGATCTCATATTCATGGGTAGTAATGAAAAAGATGAATATGGAGTTCAAGCACTCCATGATGAAGCAATTTGAGATGAAGGATCTGGGCTTAATGCACTACTTCCTTGGAATGGAGGTTCATCAGTCAGATACAGGGATCTTCATCTATCAACATAAGTATGCTCGGGACATGATCAAGAAGTTTGCTATGGAGCATTGCAAACTAGTTGCAACTCTAGTTGGACATGGGATCCAATTAAGCAAAGATGATGGAGCACCAAAAGTTGACGTGACCACTTTCAGAAGCATGGTTGGGAGTTTGATGTTTCTCGCCAACACCAGACTCGATATTCAGTATGTTGTTTCTCTTGTCTCTCGATTTATGGCTAGCCCATATGAGCTGCATTTGCAGGCAGCTAAGAGAATTCTCAGATATGTGAAGGGTACATTGGATTTTGGAATCCATTACCATAAATGTAACACTATCAAGCTTGTAGGCTTCAGTGATAGTGATTGGGGCAGCAACATTGATGACAGAAAATCAACTTCAGGGAACTTTTTAGTCTGGGATCAGGACTAATAACATGGAGTTCTAAAAAGCAAACTGTGGTAGCTTTGTCTTCTACAGAAGCTGAGTATATAGCAGTCACCTATGCTAGTACTCAAGCCTTGTGGCTAAGAAAAGTGTTGGAAGAGATTGGAGAGCAACAAAATGGTCCAACCAGAATCTACTGTGACAACATCAGTGCCATTCAGTTGGCATACAATCCAATCCACCATAGCAGAACGAAACATTTTGATATGAAGTACCACTTCATTCGAGATATGGTGGAGCATGAAATTGTTGAGCTTAAATTTTGCCGCACTTTGGAGAACATTGCAGATATCTTTACCAAAGCGATGGCTAAAGCTCAATTTATAAAGTTGAGAGACTATGTTGTCAGTCCTCTCAACTTTAAGGGGGAGAATGTTGCAAATGTGAAGAGGGTTAAGGCCTAGAAATATCTGGTTTTTCTAGGCTCAGTGTGAAAACAATGGTGTTTGTCGGCAAGGTTTAATTGTCGGCAAGATTTTTTTTATATACCTCTCCTCTCCCTATATTCTCTCCTCTCCCTATTCTCTCGCATTCCTCTTTCCTCTCTATTATCTCGCCCTTTATCTCACCCCTTATCTCTCCTCTCCTTTCCCTTATCCCTCCACGCCGCCTCCCTTCCTCCTTCTTCTCTAACCACCTTCCTCCCCGCAATATAAATACAATGTATGTGAAGGCGCTGCATGAAAATTATAATAAAGGAGACCATATTTTTTGTCTTTTATTGCCACCTGGTTCGAATACGATCACTCTAGTTCCCCATCTAAGGAATGAAAAGAATAGCTTGGATGTGTTATTGCTTTTAAAAAAATTATTTTATCAAAAAAATAATTTTATGATATGTTTTCATTTGAAAACAAGACATTTGTTGTTATTACTTGAGTATTATACTATTTACATTTATATTTGTGTGTTATTTTCATCGCTTGAGTATTATGTTTTTTCAATTATGCTTGAGTTTACGAAGGATATATCTATGCATGGGTTTAAATTTTCATTTTATTCAAAGTCAATCTTACTATGATATAAAAATGAGTATTGTCTTGTGTATTAGGCTATATTGTTTTCCATTTTCATATCTAGAGTAATATGCTATTTGCATTTCTCCTTCTAAAGTACATACAACACATTTTAAAATAAATAGTTAATAATGATACATACATGCATGGTTTTAAAATTTTCATTTTATTCAAAGTCAGAGCATAAATCATAATATTTTATCAACATAGACAATTAATTCAATAACAAAGCCATAATATAATAATGAGAGTTGTCTTGTGTTATTTCCATAACTTGGATTTCAAGCTATTTCCATTGATTTCAAGCTATTTCCATTTATATTTTATTGTTGTTTCCATAACTTGGTTATTATGCTATTTGAATTGTGCTTTCTACTATTCTAGACTACATACAACACTTTCTAAAAGAAATATTTTCTAATTATGTATGCACGCATAGTTTTAAAATTTCTAGTTTGCTCAAAGCTAAAGCATAAATCATAAAATTATGTCAACATAGACAGTTAATAACATTAAAAAGCAAACACAAAAAATCATTGATTAGGAATTTTTTTAATCATTGTAATTATACAAATGATATCAAATACGAAAAATCATTGATTATATGAATTCTTTTAAATCATTGAAATTTTACAAATGATATCAAATCCAAAAAATCATTGATTATATGAATTTATTTAACTCATTGAAATTTTACATTACTAGAAGCTGAAACAGAGTCTTGTCGAATTCTTATAAAGAACCGAGAATCACTACAAGCTGACTCATTATTCTTATTATCAAAATTATTAGTGAGACCTCTTCTTTCTTCTAGAGACTTTCAATATGCCAAAGCTTTGTTATAGGGAAACTTATCCAACTCGTACGATGACACATAAATTCTCAAATAAATTTTCAAATTTTTGTCCAACCTGTTACGAACTTTAGATTTAAAAAAAGATAGTGCACTGAAAACCCTTTCATCTTCAACAGATCCCTAAATAATTATCTAACATAATTCATATAAAATAAAGTATTCACTTAGTTTCTTGTAAAACACTACTTGGATGCAAATTTTTCCACAAGCACATGATGGAACCAGTCTCATGTGGGTTTTTGAAATGTGCAATTTTATTAACCATTATTATTCTAAAATTGATTGATTGTTTTCTCAAAAGTTCTTTGTTTAGAATACCATTTATTTGAATGCCATTTACTTCCACATATTTAGAGAAATGTGTCATAAGAGTGCTCATATATTTTATAAACAACTAACTTTTACTATTGTGGTCAAGACAAAGATTCTACAACATGAGATTAACAACAACCATGGCCTCAAGCATCTCATCTCTGTGAAAATGATCTCTTATTTTCCTTGTTAATGATTATGCAATTCTTATCAATTTATTCTTAGTACTATGCAAAACCTCATCAAATCTGCAATGTGTTATGGACACTTGTTCAACATCCTTTATAAGTGTATCTAACTACTTTTCATAATAATATAAAGGAATCATATTTTCATGGATAGCAATACAAATATTATCATTGATGTTGAACTTTAAAAAGTTGTTAGGATCATTGACTTGAACTAATGTATTCCAACTATCAAACAAAGGATCCTTAAAATTTTCATATGATAAGTAAATCTTATCAATAAGTATACATATTTGTTTACTCATCCTGATGAAATCAATAATATAAATTGCTCTTTCTTGTGCGGGTATAATCAAAGAATTCATTTCTTGCAACAATGGAAGAATACCACATACTGTGAGAATAATTTCCAAGTCAGTCATACAAAATAACAAATATTTTTCTTTGTCAACATCCTATGATGTGCATACATTAACCCCACTAAGTATTGATATTCTGAAAAAACCCTTTTTGTAGGAAGAAACAATGATATCCATATGGTGTCCATATCTTTTCACAATTTTATATCTTCAGTTACACCTAAAGAAAACTATTGAAAATTTACAAATATTTTTGGACTGCATGAAAAGTAAAAGTGTATTTCACGGATGAGATCTTCCACACTAGCTACATTTTCAAATGTGCTCACAATTTTGTATGCAATATTCATTCGATGAGCCATGCAATGAATGGGAATAAAATATGGGACAATTGATGTTTGAAGTCTAATACAAAGACCATTCCTTTGTCCTTGCATTATAGCTTCACCATTAGCTCCAACACAAATTAACTTTGTGGCAATTTCTTTTTCATCTATTTTGGCAATATCCTTTAAACTGGTTACAACAACATTGTAAATGTTTTTTGCATTACAATTTTCCATCATATTATGTAGTGCTAGTAAATGAGGTTGTCTCAAATGATTTTATAATGTGTAAACATTTATGCAAATCTAATATGTGTTGTCAACATCTATTAACTCATCAATGAAAAGTGAAATAAATTTGGCTCGTTTTACATTCTCTCAGGTCCTCCATCAAAACCAATGATAGATATTTTACCATTTCCCAACCACTTTGATCTAATCAATGGGAATTGGTAAGGTTTTGTATATCAGCTAGTTGAAATAGTTACTTATAATCAACAAAATCAAACATGGGTCGATATTTTTTTAGAATATTGTATACAACAACAAACTGCAAATGTTTTGAGGCTAATATAGTCTTATTAATTTTTATGTCATAACCACATTTCATCAACTCAAATATACATAAAATTTTTGTTTTAAAATTCTATTACTTTGCTTTTCAATTTCAACATGATGTTAGTTTTGGCATATTAATATCACACTTCAAGAATATTCACCATTGCAGTTGGTTTTTTAAGTGCTCGGGATCGGCAACATCCTATAAGTCGCCATGTAGGATTCTGACTCCTTCCATGAGTCAATCTGGAATTTGACAAAGGGTTATCCTTTTAGGGCCCATATCACCTAAAAGGGGAACGCTATCTCCCTTGTACAAAACTACAAGATTCACAATCTTAAGAGTCCTTGACTCAAATGCTTTGGAACCAACAAAATATATGCTAGTGATAGTCCTTGATCCTCTCCTAAGGTTTGGCTAGAGTCCACCATTGCATGGCTTAAGGACTAGATATTCAATACCTTTCTCAGGTTGATGGTAATGCTACCCATAACCATCTACCATTGGATCTTCCAACTGCATGAGTAGCTCTATAGTCATTCATCTTGTTGGCACCTCCTCAACCTGAGAAGAATGTTGAATATATTCACTTACTAACTGACTATCTGCCTAGAGTGATGTCCCATACCGCCACTCTTTACACTCGTCAGCTTGGACCTCTGCCCTTTTATAGTTGGAGTACAGTGGCACAATCTCACATAAGTCCCCGTGTGACTTAGTGTGGTTGGTTAGAGTGATTCCTCTCTCGACATACTCAACCATAAAGTAAAGTAATCATATAAGTCACCTTGTGACTTAGTGTGGTTGGGTAGATTAAGTCTTTTTCTCGACATACCCAACTGAAGAGCAAAGTGATTTGATTAAGTTTTGCAAGATGGTCTTTGTCCAAAGTGAAACAGATAAAACTAACTCTTTTCTACAAGATTATATATTAAAATTCCCTTGTTTTTAGATATCCTACTTTGGAAATCTATAATATAAAGTTTCACAATAAACTATGCATTCTATGAAACTTTCCAACAAGAGATTCTACTTTAATTAAAGATCAAAATAACAATACACTTACTATAAACAAAAGAGTCTTCATTAATAACATATCATTTTATTTTTATATAGAAAATTTTTACTACTTATTCTAAAAAATTGCAATATATAAAAATTCAGATCACACTTTAATCTTTTAAGTTTCCTTTATGATCAGAAATAGTCTTCATTCCATAGTTATTATCATAAAGGAAACTTTATTCCAAGTTTATATTCTAGATTTATATAATCTTTACAAAAGTAAGTTGTCTTATAAACTTCCAAAAGAATCATTATGGTGGTAACATAATCTAAAATATCAAATCATTCAAAAACGTAATAAAAAGAGCATTAAGACACAATACAAATATATATAAATAAAATTCCTATTTTTTTATCAATTAAAAAAAACAAACTATTTAATAAATAACAAGGAACCCTTTCAAATTTTAAAGAAAACTATTACTCTAATATTTTCTCTAAGTCCTGTATTCATATTAAAAAAACTTTAATCCTTCCATTAAAAGAAAATATTGTTTTAATGCAAAATGTTGTATTGCATATGATTCTTCTAAATAAAGTACATATAATATGACACACTTTTACTATACTCCTTTCAGCCATATAACATCCCTCATCAAGCACTGTTATGTATATACATATATTTTTTAAATGAAAACAAATACACAGAATGAATAATTTATGTATAATCTGAATTAATCACACAGGGAAGACACAACTATGGTTTTACCAAAGACCATATTTGAAACCAATGTACAACTTATGACCACATAACGATTTTTCCCTCTTCAAGCTAAATTCAACATACATACATAAGAGTCTCAGTTACTTTATGGTAAATTACAGCTTAAGTGTCATTTTTTTTTTGCCAATATTCTGTTCGAACTGTCATAATATGATAACCTGCATTTCTTCAGCGTTCATCCACACTGACCATGAAAAAGACTGGAAACTAGGAAAAGTTCATTTTGGTACTTGACAACCTATAAGCCAATCACATTCCCAAGAAAGCAAACTGAAGGATGCATGCAACAACTAATGCTCTTATCATTTCCAAGCAAACAAACTGAAGGGTGCATGTAACAACTAATGCTCTTATAATTTTCAAGCAAGAAATAACTTATGCTCATTGCTCAAATATACAAAAGCATAACATAGACAACTCAAGGAAGAGATATTTTATGTTAAAAATAAATAAATAAGAAATCATAGAGAGGTTTTTCATCCAAACCAAGAACAAAAAATAATAAATTTTAAAAGGAAACTTTTAAAGACTCGGTTACACATCCGGCTCTACAGTTTTTTCAGATGACTCCAAGCAATACACATGCTTCGAAAACAAACAAAACATAATGAGCTCTTCCAAATCTTGTCAAAAGTATATATATTTTTAAAAATTTAATAATAACATTTGAAACCTCGAACACATCGTCTGTAGAACTCAAAAAAAATATAGGGTTCCTTAATTGAAAGACATGCATAAAATAAAATTTCAAATAGCAACGGGCAATCCCAGCATAAGTCAATTAAATTAAAAATTAAGCATTATATATATTTTTTGTTAAGTTAAAAAGTTTAATTAACAAAAGAGGGCATTTGAAAGGTGCCCCAATGCCTTGTACAACATCGAAACAAGAAGAGGAACATAAGAGGAAACCTGAAAGAAACACAACAAAGAGGCAAAAAGCCTGCTAGAAAAAAGAAGCCAAACTCAGATAGAAAGGAATAAAAATAAACAGGTCTACAACCAGTAGGACTAAACCAAACCAAAACCTTTAGACCAAAGGAACGAGAAAAAGATAGCAGCAGGTGGAACCACATCCTCTCTTAGAGAGGAACATCAGTATGCATAGGAGAAGCGGCAGTAATTTCCAGCGTGATATACTTTGCATCATCCTTCATTGCATCCTTTGAAACATCCTTAAAAATATCAATGCATTCTTCCTTAGCAATCTCCATCACGTCCTCACATTTTCCGCCACCATTGCAATCAGAAGAACCCTCAACAATGAAAAAGACAAGAATATCCTCAAATGTATCATAAAAGAACAATAGACTAAGAGCTTGGCACTGATCCTTTAGCCTTGAAATTGCTATACCAATGGCCATGTGGGTTGTTTCCAGATGATCAATTGTTTCAAAGGTTGCCTGGACATCCACTAAGTATTATATTAAGTATTATATAGCCACTAAATTAAGCATTATATTAATAGCCACTAAATCACAAATATTGCATTTACTTTGAAAATCATTTGACAAAACTTGCCCATTATGTTCACCATTCAATGCAGAGCATTCATTTGACATATAAAAAATTAACAAGGCTCTCTACTAGACATAAAAAGAATGGAAAACCTGACCTTTTTACAACGTAGCTGAATTATCTCGTTTTTCTCCTTAGTATATCTTCACCCCCCAATCTAGAAAGAAACCCTTCCTATCCAAAAAGAAGCCCTAGTCTCCAAAGAAACCCTAATCTCCGTTATTATTTTTTTAAAAGGAAAATACGTTTTTTAATGGCAAAACGATAGTTTAAAATTAGTTTTCCAGGTTTAACACGTTATTGCCTCCAAGTGGCGAGAGATTATCTTTTCAAATGGCTTTTAAACAATAACTATAATATTATGTTTTTTTTTTTTTTTTTTTAACTTGTGGCCTATGAATCCTAGACCCTTCCCCTTTATTTCATTGTCTTAATCATATATGCCTTAGGCTTAGCCTCCACTAACATAGAGGAAATACCCTACTATTTATTAATTTTTATTTATTACTTTAAAAATAATTTCAAATTTATTTATTTAAATACAATCTATTTTTATTTAATTTAATTTTTATATTTATCTTTATTTTTGAATTAATATTTTAAATAGCAGCATTTAGCGAACAACAAATTGATGAAAAATAAAATAAACAACACTTAAAAACAACCAGTGAACAACAAATTGGATAAAAAGAAAGCAAACAACACTAAAAAACATTCACTCAACCATATCAGGCAGAATGCAATGCAGATGCAAATTTTATGGTGGACTTCCATGCATCCACGGACCAAAGGTGCACGAGGCACGCCATCATATCCCATTTTCTTGATGTTTCCAATCTGTTGCCCTGGTCAAGGAGGTGGGTGCTCTTTTCTGTCTCTAGCTCGATGTGCTACACCTGCACCTGCACCACAAAACTAAATGTAAGATTATATTCTTCCAAATAAATTAACCTCAAGTGGTGGGGATGTGACATTTTGAAATTGGGCTTGGATTGTTCCACCCTTCTCAATGAGATTTTTTTGGTGTTTCATTACTTTTTTGTATTCAATTGCATATCTAACATGCACACAATCCAATGCATCCTTTCCATCACTTAGTATTTCTTTGATATAAACTTTTCCACAATGTTTTTCTATTGTGTCTTTCTTATTTTGCAACATATGATCCTTTCCTAGTTTCCAACTACAATAAAGCATCTACACATTTTCTCTGTCTCATCTCACTCAATAAAGGGGTCTAACTGTGCCCATTGATTTTCAAAATCCCTTCCAATAGTCCATTCACTTGTCTTTTGACATATAGATTTTCGACTAGAATATTTCCTAGAGGTCTACATTTTAATTGTATTGTCATTTTCTTTTTTGGTTTATGTGTTTTTATCAAGAATCTGGTGAAGTGGTTGTTGAATGTCATTATTAGGAAAATTATCATATGGTCCCATTCCATCCCCTAGAATATCTTCAAGTGGACGCATATTAGGGTCAACAGTATTTACTACATTCAATGTTTGGTGTTCTATATCATTTTTGGATGTAAAAAGTCACTATTTTAAATAATTAACATAATACAGTTTTACAAAGCATTTAAAAAGAGGTAGATAAACAAACAATCGTTTATCTATTAATAAAGAAAGACTTTATATTTAAGAATAAAAGATAGAAAAAGTAATGATTTAATGGTAAAATGTGTTTTTACCTTCATATTGTGTAGATGTGGATGCTCACTGCATTTTAATATTTGTATAAAATATTTTAGAATTATATTTTTACCAGAAGATTGACCTTCATTCTTTCCATATTTAGTGGGTGACATTGTAACTGTAAATAAAAAAACCTTTAGATGTTAAGAAATGAATATGAAATTGAAGGAAAATCACATACTTCCCTCAATAATAATTTGCATTTCTAAGTCACCAAGATTAAACTATAATTCAATAAAGAATATATAAGCCTTCAACTGAACCTAAACTGCCCTCTAGAATGGCCTCTACCTGTGTTCAAAGAAAAACAAATCAAAATAATGCTAAGAAAACATACTCTAACAAATAAGAAGCAGTCTCTGACAACAAAAATGCTCCTAACACACAACAAGATGACATGGATACTTGTCTACCATAGTTGCAGATAGTGCATCTACGCTACTTATGAAACTGAAGGAAAAAATCTTTGGAAAACAAAACTATGGATGAATAATACTCTACCTAGAAATTCTAAAGAAACTAACAAAGGTTAAAAAATAAGTAACAAGGCTACAACAACAAGTAGGCATTAAGTCAAATTTATTGCTAGAGATTATCCAAAATAAAACAAGCACATTGATTTTTGGAAGCTTTCAATTGTCATAGTCGTCACAAATTTTTGTCTTCGATAGTAACTTTAAGGTTACTACAACCGATCGATCGCGATCAATTGATAATACTCTACAATATATCATCACACTGTAAAAATATCAGCAATTGATCAATTTTTTATGATCAACAATCCACTGCAGCCAATAAGTATTTGTTGATAGGCAGTCCTCTTAAAGAGATCATAATTGTCAAGATATCTGTAATTGATCAGTATTTGTCGATGGGAAATCCTCTCTAATTGATCAGTATGTGTCTAGGGGTAGTCCTCTATAAAATATCATCACTGTCAAGATATTTTGCAACCTATGAGCAATTGTCGATTGACTATTCTCTAAATGTGATCATCCTTGGGTGATCGACTATACTCTGCAATCGATCGACATATTGTGATTGATACTCCTCTATAACTAATCAGTTTATATCGAGAGATTGTTCTCTAAAACTGATTCACCTTTTCAAGTTTCTACAACTTATTGGCATATGCTGATTAACACTCCTATGCAATCGATTGGTTTATATCAAGATGCTATCTTCTAAAATCGATTCACCTAGGTTTCTACAACCGATCGACATATGTTGACTAACACTCCTCTACAATAGATCGATTTATGTTGGCAAGTTGTCCTCTGAAATCGATTCACATTTTTAGGTTTCTACAACCGATTGATATATGTCGATTGACACACCTGTACAACATATCATTTTATGTTGAGAAGCACTCCTCTACAACCTTATCAAGTTTGTGGAACCGATTAGTGTCTTTTGATTGACAATCCCCTACAAAAAATTGACAAATATGTCAACTAACAATAGGTTTTTCGTTACTTTTGAGCTATTTTTGAGCTAGAGTGTTTTAGATGTATGTTTATTGGTACCCCCCTAAGTATTTATACAGGTAGTATATGTGGCAAATTGGGCAAGAAAAAAAAATTATTTATAATTTGAAGGTGAATTGTCCGTGGAATTGGGTGAAAGTGGTTGGCAAATTAAAATAAAAACATGATAATTATTATCACCATCGGGCGAATCGACCCCAAAAAATTCCACCCTATAAATTTTGAGTGAATGGGCCCTAGTGAAAGGTCCTAAAATTAGCAAATTTAAAATTTTAAAAATCCTAAATATAGCCAATTTGCAATGATTCACACTTATGCATAACGCTAAGGACAACAAACAAATTTGGAATATTTTTATCCCAACCTTTTTATGGTGCATATGGATTAAAAGAAACAAGAAAATATTTATAGATAAATTTAGGAATATGACTAATGTCTTCAATTATCAACTCCTAGTGAGGATAGAGGAGCCTCTAAGCTTAGGGGAGCCATCCACCACTCCTTTAAACACCCTCAAGTAGCATAATTTTTATGTTCAACAGATTTTAACTTTATTTTGGCTCTCCCTGGAGCTATTCAACAATAGATCCACCAACTTGTGTCTTGTAAGGTATTACACAATATAGGTCTCTTGTGCTCTGCTAGAAGTTCAAGTTTAGGTGTGGTAAACTTGAACAGGTTTTTAGATGGACAATAAAAATCAAAAGTACAATACATAGTTTTTTTTTTTGTTTACAAACTAAAAATTTCATTGTAAAAAGATGAGGGTCCCTTTAAAAACTCTTTTATTTACTCTCACATTCAAATGACTTTAATACAAAATAAAATTCCATCATCGGAATACAAAGAGGTATACCTTTAATTGAATGACGAAAATGATCTATATCTATTCTGAGAAATTATAGGTGATGGGCAATGCTAGTACTATCTTTGTGTTGTAAATACAAGTCATTTGTAATCATTGCTAGAGTTAAATTTGGTCCCATAGGTTCCTCGCATGGCAGTGAACAACTGACCTTAGGCCACACATGTAAAATGGAGGGACCGCCATCTATAATTCCATCTTTAGTCACCAAATTTTCCATCGATTATATAGGTAAGGGTCATAAATGTATAGAAATTAGGATGATTTATGCCTCCTACATATCTTTCGATGATTAATAATTTTCTCTCATTTGGTTTAGCACCTACACAGTAAAATATCAACTTATAATTTATTGCCCTGCCATGAGCAAGGAAGATCATCTCACAATGCAAGCATACCAAACCATCGTTCCAAGGAGAAATGAATTTGAATCCTCATGTTTTTCTACATTAAAATATTTATGCCTCAAGTGATACAAAATCTAATTTCTCAACCAACCAGAGATATATAGTACAAGTTTATAATTTAACCAAGTCTGCCTGGGCACGCCAGCTGTTATAGTCTTTTAACTTGAGGATTTTCAAGTAAAATATATTTGGTTATACATGGCTAAAGAATGTGTAGGGTTTTGCAGACGTAAAAAATATAAGAAGGTGAGCCTTTCCTTGAGTTATTTTGTAGACTAAATGAAAGCTATCATCTAAAGGAGAGTCATTGTCTAGTAGTTGATTGTCATACACCTTATCAAACAAAAAATAAACCCCCCTTTCATTGCATTAATAAGTTGTGGAATTATATCTATCGTAGCCCAATTTTAAGTCACTTTTATCTCTAGCTGTTGATTTCTTTATGGGTTTCCACTCTCAAGATTTTCCTTTAGGAATAACGATGCCTCCTTGTCTTTTATCCTTAAAATAAAATTAATACATAATTAAACTAAATATAGTAATAATGAAAATTAATTGTAAATGCTAAATTTAACAAACATATAATTATTACTATTAATTTTTAAATTATTAATTTATATTTTTAAAATTATATTTAAATTTAAATTTAACATAATATTCAACAAGACCTACTAACAAATCACTAATCAAACTTGAGGAGAAAACTAGGGAATCAGTTGGGTAGTCGAAGAGATTTCTGGTTACTGTGGATTTGAAGATAAGATTTTTGCCCCAGGAGGGCCCAATGGGGACACCTCCGGATCCTCTTCTAGAGAGACATAGTTCTTTTGAATATTTATTAAAGGATAAATCTCCATCAAAGACTAAATAAGCATAAAAAATTGCATTAA